>JABUQX010088014.1:10000-22500 GCA_015478945.1 Trachelipus rathkii
ACTCTGAGAAACTCCGTTCTTGTTACATATGACCAGTGCCTACCATCATTGCATCTGGTACCTCACCTACTTCTACACACTCATCATATATAGACCTTGGTCTATATTTGGAATCCTCCAGACTGGTTACCATGAAGTTAACTTTCTCTACAGTTCTTACTTGTTTCTCTACATGCTCTTCCTCCTCTTGATCCATAATAGAGCTCACCTCTTGACTTTTCCCCGAATCCGTTTCTTGATTCATAATTAAATCCATTTCTTTACTACTTTCATCAATACTATTGAATCCTAACGAGTAGCTACTTTCCGGGAACCTTAACGATCTCAAAAACTTACTGATATCATAGTTACTTTCCGAACCACTATCCGCATCCTCTTCATCAAACCAGTCGAGGTGCTCACTAGCATCGATGGGTGAGGGCACCGTATTGTAATCCTCCGTTTGGGTACCTTTAGTTTCACCCACAAGTTCTTTTGTTTGTACCCATACACTCTTTTTTCAACCTCCTTCTTTCATTCCCATCTGTTTCTACAAAGGCCAAGCTTTTTTGATTTTTGATCATTGTTTCTTTGGTGTTTCCAACTCTGATGATGCCTGCATGTACCGTGGTACCTACGTTATTGTCATTTCCGGTACCTTCTCTACTTCTTTCTCTTCTACCTAATATTCCTTTGGATCCTAATCCACCTCTTCACACTGGAAATACAGCTTGAGATACTCCGGGGGATCCGCCCAAACCTTCAAGTGAGGGTAATGTCTCCTTCTGTCTTCGTTTTGCTCTCTATGTCGCAAGACATACTCCTGAAATAACCTTAGCTATTGTGAAATACTTTTCACTCAACTTCCTGTTCAGACTCCTATCCACTGTAACAATTTTTCTTTGGACTCTTACCCCTACCTCGTACGGTAACCAATTGGGGTGTCTTTCCCGCCACTTCTCCTATTGATCTCTCGGAATTGGTACCACTTTACCTTTCTCATGTTTCTCCACCATCAGTTTTTCCACCGGGGACACTCCAAGCTCTGCATGCTTTGTATTATTGTACACAAGCACCGCTCTTGGCAGACAACTGTCCCAATCAATGTTTTTCTCCATGATACTTCTCAGGAATTCAGCAAAGGTCCTATTGGCACGCTCCACAGCCCCATTACTCGCTGGTTTATATGGGCTGCTGTAGATGTGTTCTATCCCATACTCCTGAAGCATTTTCTCAAACCTACCACTTCTTAACTCCACTCCATTATCTGTTAACACTTTGTAAGGTGGTCGCACAAACGCTGGTAACATCTGGAATTAAAATGCATCGGCAACACTTCATGCCGACTTATCCTTCAACGGTTTCACCGCAGCCCACTTACTACAATGGTCCACTGCGACCAAGCAAGCCACGTTACCTCTTCTTGTTTTAGGCATCGCCATCACATCCACTGCTACTAACTCGAACGGGTTCCTGACCTCTATCTTCCACATAGGTGGGAATACTACTTGATGGTCGATCTTATTTAGCTGACACTTTGGACACGTTCTACAAACCTCTTGTACCACCGATGACATTCTTGGGTGCCACACATATTTGGACACCAATTCCATTAACTTGTCCCTTCCAATGTGTGCCAGGTTCCTATGTGTTACCACACACACACTAACTAACTGTTGGAACCCAATGACTGCACTAAAATACTTCGTTCCCATCCTCTTCACCAAAATTGACCCGTTCATTCGAAAATCGTCTCTATACCGATAAAATTCTTTAAGCAGCACATCTCCTTTCGTTATTAACTGCTTCCTTCTCACCTTTTGTCTCAGTGTCCTTACTACCTCTGATCTTTCTTGCAGCCTAGTGATGTCATGAACCGATATTATGTTATCTACACCTCCACCTTGAACCATTACGTTATACACTCCCACTGTTGTCAGAAATGTATCACTTACATTATCTGCATCATCTCCATGACAAATTATCCCTTCACCAAAGTCCAATTCTGCCTCTACTTCCTTCAAATAGTTCATACCCAACAGCATACATGCTGGAATGTACCCATTCTGTACCACAGCCAATGGTAACACCACCCGCCGATACAAAGTACTAATTTCAATTTCTACAGCCGTGTTAAATAACATAATACCAGTGTCAAATTTATTGACCATTTCCTTCGAATATGCCCGAAATTCTCCAGGTCTTGAACTACACCTTCTTGTATCAGACTTATGACTGCACCTGTATCTAAAAACGCACACTTGCGTACCTCACCAATACAAACTTCCTGCCAAGCTACACCTCCCAATACATGGTTGCAACTTAATCGTGATATATGGCACCTCTCCCGCATCATCAAGTTTATGTCCAGACCTTCATCTGTACCATACTGCACCAAATTGTTTCCAGGATCCTCACTTAACTCATTTTCGGAATCCTCTACTTCCTCTTCCTCCTGCTGTAACTCTTCCTGAGATGGAAGTTCATCAACCATGATGTTCCTACTGTTACTGTTAAATATTCCGTCTATTTCTTAATTAAAGAAGTGTATCAGCACTTATATGTGTACACTTTCAAATTCCCCTTCTTTCTCACTCTTGGACCCCAAGTACACCACCGAGAAGCATGTATCGTGATGCAACCAAATCTTTACTTCAAACATGTTACTTGCCACCAACAAAACTTTTGGTACCGGTTCTCTACCAGGCATCCTCAATGCCCTCAAATACTTCAACGACTTCTGTTTCTTCTCTACACCATACAACTTCCGATCTTCTATGAGTGTATCCATCAATGTCTCTCTTAACACTTTGTGATTTTGTACGGTACCCTGTACCTGCACATCCTCCAAAACAGCCTTTAAACTAATAAATAAGGAGTCCGCTCCACCGGGAACTAATTTCATTATGGTTAACCCTCCAGGAAGGGCACATGGATCAGCTGGTTCTTCATCCTGATCTTCACTCCTATGGCACCTGGACCAAGTGTCCGCAAAAATATTATCTTTACCCGGATAATACCGCACCTCAAAACTGTACTCACTTAGATCGTCTAATACCCGTGCCAGTTTACTATCAATCAATTTCATAGTATGTAAATATACCAAAGGTCGGTGGTCGGTATATAAAATAAAATTTTGACCTAACAAAAATGATCTAAAACTTTTCACCCCCCACCTGATTGCAAGAAGTTCTCTTTCGATGGTTGAGGCTCTTCTCTCACAAGAATTGAATGAATGTGAATTAAAAGCAATCACCCTTCTCTCACCTCCTTGTTCCTGGCACAACCCAGCTCCCATACCAAATCCACTGGCGTCCACAAATAACTCTAACTGTTTGGCCTCTGGTGAAAAATTCGGAAACGCCAACTCCACCGACTCCTTCATTCTTTCTTTTAAGTCCATAAACGCCTTTGTTCTCTCATCCGTCCACTCTATTGGATCCTTCCTTTTACCACCAGTTAATGCACTAAGAGGTGCCGCTACCTCTGAACAGTTTCTTATAAACTTCCGCTGAAAGTTTATCATACCTAAGTATCTCCTCAATTCTCCGATGTTACTTGGTTTTTCTAGTTTGTCAATTTGGGACATAAACTCTGGGAGCTTCCTAATACCTGTACGACCAATAATATGGCCCAAAAACTGTACCTCTTTTTGCACCCAATTACACTTACTAACTTTCACCTTCACGTTGGTTTCACAAAACCGCTGCAGTACCTGCTCTATTAACACCAGATGTTCCTTAAACTCTCCTGAAATCAATAATACATCGTCAACATATACCACCACTCTATCTTTACTGAACCCCGAAAGTATTCTCTGCATTTCCCGTTGGAATGCCGCAGGTCCGTTTTTCAAGCCAAAGCTTAACCTTTTGAAACGGTACTGCCCACTGACAGTCGAAAAAGCTGTAAAATTTCTACTACCCTCCTCCAAATTCATCTGGTAGTAACCTTTTACTAAATCCAAACTTGTAAAATACTGTGCACTATGACAATCTGAAAACAGTCTCTGTGATGCTCATGGGGAACCTGTCTTCCTCTGTCACCTGTTAAGCCTCCCCTGTAGTCGACACACAATCTGAGTGTCCCATCTTCTTTCCCTTTCTTATCGGCACTACCGGCGAGCTCCATCCTGCAGCACATGGCTCCACTATGTCTCTCAAACACAACTCCTTTACCTTGTGCTCAATCTCCTCATTTGTTTTTTGATGAAACCTCCTTGCCCATTGATATATAGGGGTATAATCGTGTAGTTGAATCCTATATGGTGTCATTGATGTTGTTGTCACATCTGAGTCACTCTTGCTAAATACGTTTTTTTGCCTGTGTAATACTTCTATTATTTCCTTTCGTTTCTCGTGACAGCTCTTCCATAAATTTTATTTTGGTCTTTAATTTCTCCTTCGTCAACTAATGTTCACTACTAGATGGTCCCGACAACTCCTACCCTGTTGTGTTTACAGCATACACACACTGGTTTCGTAACTTCTCAACCTATCCTCATCCAGTATTAAAAATTTTGATGTTGGACATCCAAATTTTTAACATGGGTTTGTATCATGCAAATCTTGTTTGTCCTGTCACCAGACCAACAACCTTTACATGATTTTGACTAACATATGCGAAATGTATACCACCCAAAGGTAATATATCTAACGCATACATTAGGTAGAAGCTATTGCGAAATCAAGAGATGCGCTCTTTACTGTAATTATAACCTTTAATGTAAATAACTGAATAAATACTAAACCTTTAATTTGAATACACACCTTATTATGCACACGAAGATCTTTAAATATATGTGATAATATACCCATGTGGTCTCTAATATAATGAATAAAATTGTACTGGCCAACACAAAATTAAACCTAATTATATCAGCTACCTGAATATACCTCACATTCGTAGATGCGAAATGTTCGGCAGACCTCAGTTTCAATCTGAATTTTAGACTAAGATGATAAAATGAAGATCTTACCAATAAATTCCGAAGTATTGTTTGTCCACGATTATGCTTATAATTATAAATCCAAACTTTCAAGTGGTGGAGCTTGACTCGCAATATATAGTCTTTCATATATTAAACATTAGTTTCAAATTTAAGTAAAATATTTACAATTTAAGATTCACTTGATTCAATTTGACTTATTAATTAAAAGATAATCACAACTTTAAACAATGATTAACTTGCCATATAATAACAATGGACTTATTATTTATTGTATAAACGAACTTTGACAAAATATAAATTCAAACAGGATTCACAAAATTTCACGTCCATCACTTTTCAAGTATAACGAAAAAGTAAAAACTGACCGTCTAAAGGTGTTTAGATGCGCGGACAGCTTAGTTGGTTTGCGTTTGAATACGAGTAATATTTATGACGTGTAGCATTACTACAAAACATTTTTAATGATGATATGAATGGATTCACTAATTATTATGTTTTACATAAAAATGATGAGTCGGAAAATATAATTTTATTAACCTCCCCAGCAAGATTGTATTTAGTATAAATACAATCTGACAGATTTACAGAAAAGTATGTTTAATTTTACCAAAGAAAAAAAAATTATGCAAATTCACAGAAAAAGAAAAGAAAAAAAAAAGAAACATTCATCACAATGTATATATATAATAATATACAACACATAATTGCGATGAATGGTAGGAGTAATTGTCAATCACAAATCAGCGAGATTAGCCTTGATAAACTTATCTAATTTCAAAGCTGCAGCTCGCTTAGGTCTAACACTAGGGTTAGTTGCAGGTTGATCTGAGATTGAGTTAGAGTCATTTTCAGGTTCGTCTTGATTGTGTGAGTTAGTGTCAAGGCTAGGAGGAGCTTGACGGTCATGGGTGAGTGAAAGTTCCAGCGGAAATAGATTGTTAATAGAGTGGTGAGCTACAATGCCATTTCCTTGCTTTAGTCTCACTGATCTTATTTTGTTGTCATGTCCTAATATTACTTCCAAAACCCGGCCTAGTAACCAAAATGGCCTAGATTTGATGGGAGATCTAATCAGGACCACATCACCCACTTTGATTTTATTGTCCCAAGCAACTTGGTATAAATCTCTGCTCTGCTCACGCAGGCTAAGAAGGTATGTGTCGTACCAAAGTTGCTTAAATTCATAAAACATACGCTCTTGATTCTCCAATGTGACTTCCAACTTGTCTTTGTTATCTTCACTGACCCATACATCTGCGTTTTCATCCCTCAAAATCAAAGATGATTTGTTTTGCATTTTGAAGAAAGAATTTGGATTGATTACTTCAAGAATATCAACACCTGAACGGTAAGACAAAGGTCTGCAATTGATGGCGTTTGCTATGAATGAAAGTGTGGTCAAGAGTTCAAAGTATGTAAGCTTGGAGCGACCAATTACTTTATACATGCAGTATTTTACAGTTCTAATCAATCTTTCCCATAGGCTCGCAATCCAAGCTGAGTACAAAGGGACTTTGATGTGTTTGATATGATTTTTGGACAATTCTTCAGTGAATTCATCTGAAGATAATGAATTTGACAAAATGTCACCACTTTTGACAAATGTTCTGGCATTATCTGAATATAGATATTCAGGAATATTATAGCGGTTGCAAAAGCGCTGGAATGCTAGTAAGAAATTCTGAACAGTCATATCTGGGAGCAGCTCAAGGTGTAATGCTCGTATATTCAGACAAGTAAATACAAGTATGAACATTTTTTCTGAGGTGTTTTCTTTTTTATTGTGCACAAAAATGTGCCCTGTGTAATCAACTCCAACGTGTTTGAAGAGGATTACCAGATTCATATGGTTTTTTAGGTATATCAGTATATTTGGGGTATTTGAAAGCAAAGATGTTCATTTTAGTGCAAGTTTTACATATATGAATAACATTCCTGACTGCTGTCCTTGCTCCTGGAATCCAAAAACCTTGATTGCGGAGAAAGTTAAGTGTGGATCCCATTCCCAAATGTTGTACTTTGTGATGGCAATGGCTAATTAAAAGTGTTGTGAAGTGATGATGCTTTGACAACAATATGGGATTGTTCACATTGTAGTCAAAGATAAGGCATTTTGATAATCGACCTTTACTTCTTAGAATGCCATTTTCATCTATGAACAAGTTTAAGTTGTTGATTAAATTAGGAATCTGCTGTATATTCCTATTGTCATCCAGCAAGAAAGTTATTTCAGCTGCAAAATTATTAGCTTGCACTTGTCTAACCCAATACTGTAATGACCTTTGATAAGGGTCTGCTTTGGATTTAATACAAAAAGGTTTGAATAAGTATGAAGTTACCTTCATAAGCTTGACGAAATTTGAATATTTTTCTATGTCTATAATGGCATGTTGCACATTAATCATACCAATATTAACAAACATAGAATTTTTTAATTCTGAAGAGATGGAAAGTAGTGGATATTCAGGCCATTTTCTCAAATCATTACACAACCATGGAGGAGCACTCAACCAAAATTGAAGCTGTTCTTTATATTTCTTAAATGTAATACCCCTGGTTATAAGGTCAGCAGGGTTTTCTGAAGTATTAATGTACTTGAAAAAGAATGATAGTTTAAATTTGTCTTTTAAACCTTGAAGAAGTTGTTTAAAATCAGTAATACGATTTTTAGTGTATTTTGATTTTAATTTGGTTATACCTGTCAACATCCAATTCAGAATTACTTGAGAATCTACTATAATATTCACAAAAGTGAAGTGAATATTACTGTATGCCTCTAATAGAGAAGACAAGCATTTAAGGGACAAAATCACACCCAAAAACTCTAATGTTGGTATACTGTAGTTCTGTTGGTCATTAAGGGGAGAGACTTTAGATTTGGCAAATAAAAAGTGAGTCTCTGATGTGTTATTGTTACATGCATACACAACAAAGCCATATGCCTGCTGTGAACTGTCACAAAATATGTGCAAGGCATAAGATTGTGTCTCATTTAGAGCTTGACGTTGAAAAGAAATAGTATGAATAGAAATCAGATCATTATATAATTTTAGCCATTCATCAACAATGTTATTTGGGAGTATAGTATCCCAATCGTGCTTATCTTGCCATATAGCTTTCATTAAGATTTTACCTCTTATGGCAATAGGCAATGCAAATCCTAATGGATCAAAAATTTTAGAAATTTCTAATAAGATCTTTCTTTTGGTATTAGAAAGTTGATTGAGGTTTATTTGATTTATGTTTATGGTGTCAGTGGAAGTATTATACCTATAACCTAACACCTTTTCATAAGCAGAATCATGAGTGACATATTTATTATCTTTTTTCATGATTTGTTGCATGTTTTTGTTGTTCGTATTAAATGAACGCAAGACAAATCCTCCTTGAAAAAGTCTATCATAACTACAACTGTAAAGGTACTTTAATTCTTCTAAAGAGTTGCAGCTCATTACCAAATTATCAACATACAGCTTAGATGTAAGTGCTTCAGTACATTTGTCTTCAGGAAATTGGGATAAATGGTGTCTAAGTACTTGATGGAGGATGTACGCAGAAGATGTGTACCCAAATACGATGGTATTGTATCTGTAAACCACAAGTTGATTTCCTTCTTTCCATAGAAGACAAAATCTGTTTTTATCTATTTCCTCCTTTAATCTGATCATGAGGTACGCCTGTTTTATATCTGCTAACAGAATGTAGTCATTTGTGCGAAAAGAAAAAAGAAGTTTTAATAGTGAGGCCATCAGATCAATTCCTTCATATGCAGCCTCATTCAAAGAGGGAGAAAGCTTGTTAAGTTTGAAGCTACAATTGAGAACGGGTCTGACTTTTGTTGTGACTTGTATGTCTGTTTTGACAACCGCACGATGAGGTATAAATATGTAGTCATGAATTTGATTAGGATTGACTTCTATCTTTTCAAGGATGTTATCTTGAAGTTGTTGTTGAAAAACAGCATTGTATTCACTAAGTAAGTTTTTTGCTTAAAGAAATATGGTAGTTGGAAGGTACTTGAGTAATTTTATCCTGATGCCAAGGAAGACACACATGGTATTTACCATCTTTAAATATGATGTTATCAACAAATTGTTTTACCATGTCTTGATCATAGGACGTTATGTGTTTGTCATTTGAAGGTATACCAATCGATTCTAAAGAGAACATATTTTGAACTCCATGTTCAACATCTGAATCAGTCAAAATTTGATCATAAGGATCATAGTAAGATTTGATAGGGTTTATTATTGTGTTTATCATAGTTTCACTGAAAATGTTGGACACCTTAGTGTCATTAAAATTTGAAAAATCACACTATCATCATTAGCATCAAAACGATATGGTTTATACATTTGAGAAAGTTGACTATAATATAAAAAATTTTCAACATTTCCCATTAAAATTAATTTATTGTTAACCATGAAACAATTACCGTTCATGCAGTTTATTAATTTGAGTGAAGGGAAGTATTGAATGACATCAATTCCCAACAAACATTGAATTTCAAAAGTATGATCTGAGGCTAACTCATTTTTATTTAAGTTATGATCCGCAAATGAATACCCCAAACTTTTTAAATTCTGTACAGCTATATTTACACCTTTTACAGAATAATCTAAATTTAAATTATTATCAATTAACATAGGCATGCTAATGGCTTTCTGCTGTTCTATTTTTAATGCTAAGTTTATTTGCTGTAAAGATCTCTGTTGAGATCCAATGAAAGTATGAATGTCATATTGTATTGTATTTAGCTCATGGCAATCTTCATACATTTCTTTTGCAAGTTTACCAGAGATATACGACCTCATACTACCAGTATCCAATATGCAAGTTATTGCCTTTATTTTATTGCCCTTTACTATATTTATTGTCATAGTAGGCAATAAATATATTTGATCCGATCTCTGATGATAATTTAGGCAGAGATTGTTGATGGTAGAACTCTGTGTAGGCTTAGACTTAGGGCACAATGCTGCAATGTGAGAATGTTCATTGCAAAAATAACAAGGATATTTCAGATTATTTTTGGCACCTAGGCAGTTATTAGGTTTATGTCCTAAACCTGAACAATATATACAAAGGTTTAATTCCTTAACCCTATTAATTCTGTCTGCATAGGTTATGTATTTACCACATCTCAACATACTATGTCCCTTCACTTGGCAAAACTTACATAAGCTAAGATTGTAATGATTTACAGAGGAAATGTTATTTGATTTGGTATCACCATCAACAAGACTTATGTTATTATTATTATTATTATTATCGTATCCACTCTTATTCTTAATGCCTAGATTTATTTTACTGTATCACTATTATGACTGGTGAAAAAATTCTGCAAGCTTCCTTCATTTTTAGAGTCTGTCCTATGTTTATCCTTTTTAGGACAACCATCATCTACCTTAGGGTAATCTGTCCTTTGTCTGTCCTTCATTTTGGGCTTGACTGAGATGCATATTATGCTTTTTTGATGTTAAGCATAAAGTTTTAATGACTTCATTATAGTTATCAAATATATCAGTTAATGAAGGATAATTATTATCAATTTTATAAATAAGTTCCCTTTTAAATGCAATGGGCAAGTTTTTAAATATGATATAACTCATTAACTTATTTCCTGCAGAATTTTGAACCAGAAAGTCATAACCATGATTTTTAAGCTCATGGATGTAAGTCCTTACATCATTAATGAACATCTTAGTATTTACAAATTCTACACATCATAACCAACATCCAAATTACCATTTAATATTTTGTCAAAAATATCATTAACAACACTATTTATATCTAGAAACTCTTTTTTCAATATTTCCAACGCTATTTGATAGTTGTTATCTACATACTGCAGATGGCCTATCAATTTCGACGCATAACCTTTCAAATATGAATTAAGGTAGGCTAACTTATTAGCATCACTATACGTTTTAAGGCCTATTACATTTTGAAACTGATTAAAAAATTGTGAAAACTGCAATCTATCCTCCGCACTACCCTCGAAAGTCATACACTTTAAAGATATAGGCTTAGGTTCATTGAAATTACACTTATTCAAAGCGTCAATAAACATATGAGTTGAATCGTGAAAACTGCTAATATCGTTTGCCCCATTTGGATTGAAAATTTCAAATGGGTCAAGGGACGCTTCGATATCGAAATAGTAGCCAACCTGCCCTTCAACTTCGTTTTGAAAATAACTATTGTCAAGGTTTTCGATATCATATTCATCGAATAATTTTAAGATTTTATTATCTGTTACCTTTATAGCATCTAGCAAAGAGTTAATAGTTTCTTTTTGTTTAAGAAATAGTGTGTTAGTTAATTTATTTTCATCTTTGGAACTGCGTTAATGTCTTTTAATGAATTTTACTCACAGGTGGATGGGACGTGGCGCTTTTTGGCAGCATACTCGTTCTCTGACGATTTTGGAATTGAGTGTGTTTTTTTAATTTAAGGATCTCCTAATCAGCATAATTGATTTTTTTATTACACCAAAAGTTATGAAATATCTAAAAATGTTATAAATAATTAAGTCGATATCAATAATTGAAGTAGTGCAGAGTTATTTGGCCGTGTATTATATAATATATTATATATAATTGACGAGAGGCATGCACGTATGTGACCGTGAAGTGAAGTTAACTGAGTCGTGAGGCTGACGCGGAGATCTCTTTAAGGGCCGGAGAGTCTTCGGTGGGTCTGGTGAGTGTTGGAGTAAAGCCTATAGATGGTAAATAGTAAGGTGCGGAATGGTGAAAGCTTGATATAAATAAACTTAACTAAATATTTATTTACAAAGACAAATGCAGTGCGCATGCGTCGTAGAAACTAATTGTCATGAGGAAGGGCATAGAGATCTAGCCGTGAGCATGCGAGCACATGCGTCGTTTGAAGAAAAATGGCGAGATTGAAATGTAAAGCTGGACATTTTTAGCTTACGAGGCTAAACTAATATGCGCAAGTCATAAGATTTTTTAAATAAATATGACATTTACGCACACATTTTTTTGTTAATCTAGCAGTATTTCGACATACGTATTCAAGTTTTTGCGCTTAAAAGTGTATATAGTAATAATCACATGGCGTAATAATAGAATGCGCTTACGAAATATTGAATTGCGCACATATTATATATATATATATGGCGGAAATGAAATATGATGCACAAATATAAGGCGGGCACATACATATGAATAGCATATACGTGGATAGGGTATAATCGTAAGTTTGAAAGTTACGCACGAGTAATGTAAGGCGCCGGGGGACAAAGAGAGCTTGAATATGCGCTTAGCAGAGAGAGTGCGCACAATTATCCTCTCGCAGGCGCTTGAATAGTTTGTAAAAATTTTGATGTTGGAGAGTCAAATTCTTATACGAGGGTTTGCTTATCATAACGCAAATCTCTAGTTTGTCGCCTGTCACCAGACAAAACAACACCTGTTACATCGTGAGTTGTTGACGCACATATGCGAAAATTATACACCCAATAAGTTAATATACTAACGGCATCATAAGGGTAGACAGCTATTTGCGGAAATCAAGAGAGATGCGGTCTTCTTAAACTGGT
>JABUQX010088014.1:27500-37500 GCA_015478945.1 Trachelipus rathkii
AAATAAGTCCGTTGAGTGTGAACAAGTTGAAACTGAATAAATATGCGAAGCAATTGTTAGCAGTGGCAAAAGAATTATGTAATATGGGTGTGTGCTAAGTAGGAGTTACGAATGATAACGGTGAGTGGTGGAATGAAGAGGTGATGCAAGCGGTTAAAAGTAAAAAAGAAGCGTGGTTGATGTACTAAAAGTCAAATGATGAAGGTTTTCAAAGATAAAGATGCTTTTAATTATAAAGGAGGAAAAAAAGGAATGGCTAAAAGAATGCATACGTAAGAGAAAAGAAGAAGTATAAATGAACAGTTTGAAGGAGGATGAATGGGGACATACAGGGAATAGGAAAGCTCTTCTGGACGGAAGCGCGAAAGGTTAAGTAAGAATTAAAATAAGGGGAATCTGCTTAGAAATAATGAATACGGGATGGTGTTTTTGTGTAATTGATGAAATTGGATGTGAGTGTGTGTGAAAGACACTTTGAAAATCTGGATAATATTGGCAGTAATGGAATGAGGTGATAATGACTGTGTGTGGGTTTTATGGTACAAGAAGGAATAGTATTTTGGGGATGAGGTTATTAGCAAGAGGAGGAAATTGGGTAGAGTGAGAAAGTTTGAAGAATGGTAAATCTGGCAGGTATAGATTGAAATTACTGGTGAAGATGCAAGAACGGAGGCAAGAGGTGATTGATTGAATTCTTGAAGTTGTGTAATAAGCGTCTATGGAGGGTATAGTTTCGAGGGATTGGAGGAGAGCAGTAATAGTACCTTTATATAAGGGTAAGGGAGATTAAGGGAACTGTACAAACTATAGGGTATTTAGTTTTTATTGAGTGTTGTAGGTGAAGATATATGCTAGTGTTTTGGTCGAAAGAGTGGCAAGTGACTGAAGGACTGATTGTGAGGAACAAGGTGCGTTTTAGGAGTAGTAAAGAGATGTGTGGATCAAACTTTACATTGAAACACAAATGATAGAGAAAATTAGAGAAGAGGAAGAATAATTGTATTTAGTTTTATGGATTTGCAACAGGGATATGATAGGGTTAATAGGGAGGGTCTATGGCAGGTGTTAGTGATATATAGTGTTGTGATAGGCTTCTGAAATGGAATCAAAGTAATGTTATGATGATAAGTGAGGTGTGTGTAAGAAATAAATGTGGTCAAAAGTGATTGGTTTAGTATTAATAGTGCGGAGTGAGGCAGGGTTGTTTATGTCTGCTTGGTTATTCAATTTGTATTGGAATGGGGTTATGAAAGAAATTGAAGGTGGGCGTGACAGAAATGGTGTTAGAATGATGGAGATGAAGTGGAGGTGCCCTACCTATTATAGCTGATGATTTTGTTTTTTGTGTGGCGAATCTGAAGAGTTTGAGAGGAATGGTAGAGAGATTTGGGTAGGGTGGTAAAAGGAGGGGTTTTGAAAGTAAACATAGATAGAAGTTAGGTTACTGGTTGTTGAGTGAGGAGCAGTCCTCAGTGTGAAGTTTATGTTAGATGGTGGCAGCTGGCACAAGTGTCTGAGTTTAAATTATTTAGGGTATATGTGTTGGATGAGAGGGAACGGATGATGCATGCAGTTTAGTAGGAAAGTTGTAAATGGCAAGAAGGTGGAAGGTGGCAATTAAATCGTTGGTGAATGTAAAAGGGAGCTAAGTCTTTAGTGCGCTAGGGTTTACATGAGGGTATGTTGTTACCTGTTGTTATTGTATAGTAGTGAACTATGGTCTGGAATAAGAAGTATACGATCCTACAGTTTCAATGTCTGCAGTATGGAAATCCTTCAGGGGCATGCAGGTGTGAGAAGAATTGATAAAATGAGGAATGAACATATCAGAGAGTTGTGTGTTGTGAAGAAAGGGGTAAACGAGAGAATAAATGAAAGTATGTTGAGATGGTTTTGGTCATGTGAAAGAATGAATGATAGTCTGTTTTTAAGCAGATGTATAGTGGAGAGTGTGTTTGAAAACCGACGGGCTGGGAGATCGACAGAAAAGTGGATTGAGTCAGTAAACGAATGTCTGAAGGAGAGAAAATGTGAGTTTGGCAGAGGCGGAAAGAAGGTGCATAATAAGAGAGAATGGAGGGTTTTGTGAGGGGGTCTGGTTGTGGCCCACCTGGGTTTCAAGGGATGAACCCTTAACTGATGATCTTACCATAGTGAGGGTGCCGTCGCAGTCCCCAGGTGAAGCTATAGGGTGGATTTTCTGACTGTGACGAGTCCTTACTAATGAGGGGGCAGTAAGGCTGGGCTTCTTTTCGACTTTTGTCATATTCTCTATGCTTTTCTTTTCTGACTGCTTGTTTTACGCACCTTACCGACTAGTCTTGGGAGAAAAGGTAGATAGAAGAATATATATATATATATAATATATATATATATATATATATAATATATATATATATATATAGTTATATTATATATATAATATATAATAAAGTATATAATATAATATATATATATATATATAATATTATATTATATATATAATATACGGTATATATATATATATATATAATATATTTATAATATAATAATATATATATATACTATTATATATATATATATAGTATATATATATTATATATATTATATTAATATCTATATATATAATAATATATATATATAAAATATACGCACGATATAAATAGGCGTATACGTGGAATAATAAGCGTATACGTAAGTTTGTAATACACACACAATAATAAGCGCACATATAAATAGGCGTATACGTGGAATAAGCGTATACCGTACGTAAGTTTGAAATATACGCACGATAATAAGCGCACACTTTACGCTTGAAATATATTAAAAATTTTGATGTTGGACATCCAAATTCTTAACATGGGTTTGTATCATGCAAATCTTGTTTGTCCTGTCACCAGAACAAACAACCTTTACATGATTTTGACTAACATATGCGAAATTTATACCACCCAAAGATAATATATCTAACGCATACATTAGGTAGAAGCTATTGCGAAATCAAGAGATGCGCTTTTTAATGCAAATAACCATTTAATAAATAAATAAATGAATGAATACTAAACCTTTAAATTGAATACACACCTTATTATGCACACGAAGATCTTTAAATATATGTGATAATATACCCATGTGGTCTCTAATATAACGAATAAAATTGTACTGGCCAACACAAAATTAAACCTAATTATATCAGCTACCTGAATATACCTCACATTCGTAGATGCAAAATGTTCGGCAGACCTCAGTTTCAATCTGAATTTTAGACTAAGATGATAAAATGAAGATCTTACCAATAAATTCTGAAGTATTGTTTGCCCACGATTAAACTTATAGTTATAAATCCAAACTTTCAAGCGGTGGAGCTTGACTCGCAATATATAATCTTTCATATATTAAACATTAGTTTTAATTTAAATTTAAGTAAAATATTTACAATTTAAGATTCACTTTGACTTAATTGACTTAATTAATTTAAAGAAAATCACCACTTTAAACGAGGATTAATTTGCCATATAATAAAAATGGACTTATTATTGTAACAAACTTTGACAAATATAAATTAATCAGGATTCACAAATTTACACGTCCATCACTTTCAAGAATTACGAAAAAGTAAAAACTGACCGTCGAAAATTGGAAACATGCGCAGACAGCTTAGTTGGTTTGAGTTTGAAAATGGAGTGATATTTATGACGTGTAGCATTGCTACAAAACATTTTTTATGATGATATGAATGGATTCACTAATTATTATGTTTTATATAAAAATGATGAGTCGGAAAATATAATTTTATTAACCTCCCCAGCAAGATTGTATTTAGCATAAATACAATCTGACAGATTTACAGAAAAGTATGTTTAAATTTACCAAAAAAAAAATTGTGCAAATTCACAGAAAAAGAAAAGAGAAAAAAAGAAGCATTCATCACAATGTATATATATAATAATATACAACACACAATTGCGATGAATGGTAGGAGTAATTGTCAATCACAAATCAGCGAGATTAGCCTTGATAAACTTATCTAATTTCAAAGCTGCAGCTCGCTTAGGTCTAACACTAGGGTTAGTTGCAGGTTGATCTGAGATTGAGTTAGAGTCATTTTCAGGTTCGTCTTGATTGTGTGAGTTTGTGTCAAGGCTAGGAGGAGCTTGACGGTCATGGGTGAGTGAAAGTTCCAGCGGAAATAGATTGTTAATAGAGTGGTGAGCTACAATGCCATTTCCTTGCTTTAGTCTCACTGATCTTATTTTGTTGTCGTGCCCTAATATTACTTCCAAAACCCGGCCTAGTAACCAAAATGGCCTAGATTTGATGGGAGATCTAATCAGGACCACATCACCCACTTTGATTTTATTGTCCCAAGCAACTTGGTATAAATCTCTGCTCTGCTCACGCAGGCTAAGAAGGTATGTGTCGTACCAAAGTTGCTTAAATTCGTAAAACATACGCTCTTGATTCTCCAGGGTGACTTCCAACTTGTCTTTGTTATCTTCACTGACCCATACATCTGCGTTTTCATCCCTCAAAATCAAAGATGATGTGTTGTGCATTTTGAGGAAAGAATTTGGAGTGATTACTTCAAGAATATCAACACCTGAACGGTAAGACAAAGGTCTGCAATTGATGGCGTTTGCTATGAATGAAAGTGTGGTCAAGAGTTCAAAGTATGTAAGCTTGGATCGACCAATTACTTTATACATGCAGTATTTTAAAGTTCTAATCAATCTTTCCCATAGGCTCGCAATCCAAGCTGAGTACAAAGGGACTTTGATATGTTTGATATGATTTTTGGACAATTCTTCAGTGAATTCATCTGAAGATAATGCATTTGACAAAATTTCACCACCTTTTACAAATGTTCTGGCATTATCTGAATATAGATATTCAGGAATATTATAGCGGTTGCAGAAGCGCTGGAATGCTAGTAAGAAATTCTGAACCGTCATATCTGGGAGCAACTCAAGGTGTATTGCTCGTATATTCAGACAAGTGAATACAAGTATGAACATTTTTTCTGAGGTGTTTGCTTTTTTATTGTGCACAAAAATGTGTCCAGTGTAATCAACTCCAACGTGTTTGAAGGGGATTACTAGATTCATATGGTTTTTAGGTATATCAGTATATTTGGGATATTTGAAAGCAAAGATGTTCATTTTAGTGCAAGTTTTACATTTATGAATAACATTTCTGACTGCTGTCCTTGCTCCTGGAATCCAAAAACCTTGATTGCGGAGAAAGTTAAGTGTGGATCCCATTCCCAAATGTTGTACTTTGTGATGGCAATGGCTAATTAAAAGTGTTGTGAAGTGATGATGCTTTGACAACAATATGGGATTGTTCACATTGTAGTCAAAGATAAGGCATTTTGATAATCGACCTTTACTTCTTAGAATGCCATTGTCATCTATGAACAAGTTTAAGTTGTTGATTAAATTAGGAATCTGCTGTATATTCCTATTGTCATCCAGCAAGAAAGTTATTTCAGCTGCAAAATTATTAGCTTGCACTTGTCTAACCCAATACTGTAATGACCTTTGATAAGGGTCTGCTTTTGATTTAATGCAGAAAGGTTTGAATAAGTATGAAGTTACCTTCATAAGCTTGACGAAATTTGAATATTTTTCTATGTCTATAATGGCATGTTGCACATTAATCATACCAATGTTAACAAACATAGAATTTTTTAATTCTGAAGAGATGGAAAGTAGTGGATATTCAGGCCATTTTCTCAAATCATTACACAACCATGGAGGAGCACTCAACCAAAATTGAAGCTGTTCTTTGTATTTCTTAAATGTAATACCCCTGGTTATAAGGTCAGCAGGGTTTTCTGAAGTATTAATATACTTGAAAAAGAATGATAGTTTAAATTTGTCTTTTAAACCTTGAAGAAGTTGTTTAAAATCGGTAATACGATTTTTAGTGTATTTAGATTTTAATTTGGTTATACCTGTCAACATCCAATTCAGAATTACTTGAGAATCCACTATAATATTCACAAAAGTGAAGTGAATATTACTGTACGCCTCTAATAGAAAAGACAAGCATTTAAGGGACAAAATCACACCCAAAAACTCTAAAGTTGGTATACTGTAGTTCTGTTGGTCATTAAGGGGAGAGACTTTAGATTTGGCAAATAAAAAGTGAGTCTCTGATGTGTTATTGTTACATGCATACACAACAAAGCCATATGCCTGCTGTGAACTGTCACAAAATATGTGCAAGGCATAAGATTGTGTCTCATTTAGAGCTTGACGTTGAAAAGAAATAGTATGAATAGAAATCAAATCATTATATAATTTTATCCATTCATCAAAAATGTTATTTGGGAGTATAGTATACCAATCGTGTTTATCTTGCCATATGGCTTTCATTAATATTTTACCTCTTATGGCAATAGGCAATGCAAATCCTAATGGATCAAAAATTTTAGAAATTTCTGATAAGATCTTTCTTTTGGTATTAGAATATTGATTGAGGTTTATTTGATTTATGTTTATGGTGTCAGTGGAAGTATTATACCTATAACCTAACACCTTTTCATAAGCAGAATCGTGAGTGACATATTTATTATCTTTTTTCATGATTTGTTGCATGTTTTTGTTGTTTGTATTAAATGAACGCAAGACAAATCCTCCTTGAAAAAGTCTATCATAACTACAACTGTAAAGGTACTGTAATTCTGCTAAAGAGTTGCAGCTCATTACCAAATTATCAGCATACAGCTTAGATGTAAGTGCTTCAGTACATTTGTCTTCAGGAAATTGGGATAAATGGTGTCTAAGTACTTGATGGAGGATGTATGCAGAAGATGTGTACCCAAATACGATGGTATTGTATCTGTAAACCACAAGTTGATTTCCTTCTCTCCATAAAAGACAAAATCTGTTTTTATCTATTTCCTCCTTTAATCTGATCATGAGGTACGCCTGTTTTATATCTGCTAACAGAATGTAGTCATTTGTGCGAAAAGAAAAAAGAAGTTTTAATAGTGAGGCCATCAGATCAATTCCTTCATATGCAGCCTCGTTCAAAGAGGGAGAAAGTTTGTTAAGTTTGAAGCTACAATTGAGAACGGGTCTGACTTTTGTTGTGACTTGTATGTCTGTTTTGACAACCGCACGATGAGGAATAAATATGTAGTCATGAATTTGATTAGGATTGACTTCTATCTTTTCAAGGATGTTATCTTGAAGTTGTTGTTGAAAAACAGCATTGTATTCATTAAGTAAGTTTTTTGCTTTGAGTGATTGAATGACCCTATCCATTACCCTTAAAGAAATATGGTAGTTGGATGGTACTTGAGTAATTTTATCCTGATGCCAAGGAAGAGACACATGGTATTTACCATCTTTAAATATGATGTTATCAACAAATTGTTTTACCATGTCTTGATCATAGGACGTTATGTGTTTGTCATTTGAAGGTATACCTATCGATTCTAAAGAGAACATATTTTGAACTCCATGTTCAACATCTGAATCCGTTAAAATTTGTTCATAAGGATCATAGTAAGATTTGATAGGGTTTATTATTGTGTTTATCATAGTTTCACTGAAAATGTTGGACACCTTAGTGTCATTAAGATTTGAAAAATCATTTACACTGTCATCATTATCATCAAAACGATATGGTTTATACATTTGAGAGAGTTGACTATAATATATAAAAATTTTCAACATTTCCCATTAAAATTAATTTATTGTTAACCATGAAACAATTACCATTCATGCAGTTTATTAATGTGAGTGAAGGGAAGTATTGAATGACATCAATTCCCAACAAACATTGAATTTCAAAAGTATGATCTGAGGCTAACTCATTTTTATTTAAGTTATAATCTGCAAATGAATACCCTAAACGTTTTAAATTCTGTACAGCTATATTTACACCTTTTACAGAATAATCTAAATTTAAATTATTATCAATTAACATAGGCATGCTAATGGCTTTCTGCTGTTCTATTTTTAATGCCAAGTTTATTTGCTGTAAAGATCTCTGTTGAGATCCAATGAAAGTATGAATGTCATATTGTATTGTATTTAGCTCATGGCAATCTTCATACATTTCTTTTGCAAGTTTACCAGAGATATACGACCTCATACTACCAGTATCCAATATGCAAGTTATTGCCTTTATTTTATTGCCCTTTACTATATTTATTGTCATAGTAGGCAATAAATATATTTGATCCGATCTCTGATGATAATTTAGGCACAAATTATTGATGGTAGAACTCTGTGCAGGCTTAGACTTAGGACACAATGCTGCAATGTGAGAATGTTCATTGCAAAAATAACAAGGATATTTCAAATTATTTTTGGCACCCAGGCAGTTATTAGGTTTATGTCCTAAACCCGAACAATATATACAAAGGTTTAATTCCTTAACCCTATTAATTCTGTCTGCATAAGTTATGTATTTACCACATCTCAACATACTATGTCCCTTCACTTGGCAAAACTTACATAAGCTAAGATTGTAATTATTTACAGAGGAAATGTTATTTGATTTGGTATCACCATCAACAAGACATTGTATTATTATTATTATTATTATTATTATTATTATTATTATTATTATTATTATTATTATTATTATTATTATTATTATTATTATTATTATTATTATTATTATTGTCACTCTTATTCTTAATCCTAGTTTTATTTACAGTATCACTATTATGACTGGTGAAAAAATTCTGCAAGCTTCCTTCATTTTTAGAGTCTGTCCTATGTTTATCCTTTTTAGGACAACCATCATCTACCTTAAGGTAATCTGTCCTTTGTCTGTCCTTCATTTTGGGCTTGACAGATGATGCATTTTTATGCTTTTTTGATGTTAAGCATAAAGTTTTAATGACTTCATTATAGTTATCAAATATGTCAGTTAATGAAGGATAATTATTATCAATTTTATAAATAAGTCTCCCTTTTAAATGCAATGGGCAAGTTTTTAAACATGATATAACTCATTAACTTATTTCCTGCAGAATTTTGAACCAAAAAGTCATAACCATGATTTTTAAGCTCATGGATGTAAGTCCTTACCTCATTAATGAACATCTTCGTATTTACAAATTCTACATCATAACCAACATCCAAATTACCATTTAATATTTTGTCAAAAATATCATTAACAACACTATCTATATCTAGAAACTCTTTTTTCAATATTTCCAACGCTATTTGATAGTTGTTATCTACATACTGCAGATGGCCTATCAATTTCGACGCATAACCTTTCAAATATGAATTAAGGTAGGCTAACTTATTAGCATCACTATACGTTTTAAGGCCTATTACATTTTGAAACTGATTAAAAAATTGTGAAAACTGCAATCTATCATCAGCGCTACCCTCGAAAGTCATACACTTTAACGAAATAGGCTTAGGTTCATTGAAATTACACTTATTCAAAGCGTCAATAAACATGTGAGTGGAATCGTGAAAACTGCTAATATCGTTAGCCCCATTTGGATTGAAAATTTCAAATGGGTCAAGGGACGCTTCGATATCGAAATAGTAGCCAACCTGCCCTTCAACTTCGTTTTGAAAATAACTATTGTCAAGGTTTTCGATATCATATTCATCGAATAATTTTAAGATTTTATTATCTGTTACCTTTATAGCATCTAACAAAGAGTTAATAGTTTCTTTTTGTTTAAGAAATAGAGTGTTAGTTAATTTATTTTCCCATCTTGAAACGCGTTTAATTTTTTTAATAATTAAAATAATAACGTGCCTTTTTTCCAGCTCGTTCTCTGCGACGATTCTGGACACTAAGTCCTTTGCATTGAGCAACTAGCCTCATCAGACATAATTGAATATTACAGTAAACTTATATAACTATAATACCAAAATTAACAATTAATCCGATATGAATAATTACTGAGCAAATATATTAAATTATTACTATATATAATCAGCAATAATAATAATTGAAAGCTTGAATATAAAAAAAAAAATTAATTATTTATTTACAAAGACAAATGCAGTGCGCGCATGCGTCGTAA
>JABUQX010088014.1:47500-62500 GCA_015478945.1 Trachelipus rathkii
ATGATGGCCTGTCCCCTAGGTCAAAAAGCGGACCACCTGGGCCTCAGCATGCGCCCCCCATTTTTTTTCCGGTTCAAAGACAGCCAACCCGCACCCGCAGGTGCATCCCGCGTGCGTTCCCGCCCGCCGCGTACGCCCGCAGAGCCGCAATTTTTCCGCGTTCCCGC
This sequence comes from Trachelipus rathkii, assembly GCA_015478945.1. Classification (NCBI taxonomy): domain Eukaryota; kingdom Metazoa; phylum Arthropoda; class Malacostraca; order Isopoda; family Trachelipodidae; genus Trachelipus; species Trachelipus rathkii. Next base: position 47,668 of record JABUQX010088014.1, read on the forward strand.
CCGCCGCGTGTGCCCGCAGCGCGCATATTCCGATGCGAACGAAAAATAATATATATATATAATATATATATATTATATATATATATATATATATATATATATATATATATATATATAATTATATATATTTATATTATATATTATATATAATATTATATATATATATATATATATATATATATTATATAATATATATATATATTATATATTATATATATATATATATATATATATATATAATAATATATATATACTATAATATATATATTATATATAATTACTATTACTTTGATCATTCATTTTTATTTCATACCTAAACATTTTATTAAAACTATACTTAGATACCAAAGCAGGTAAAACAGTAAATCAAAACTCAAATACCTAAAGCAACAGAGGGAATAGTAAGGCTTTGCTTTACGCTTTGCTGCTCTAACTCATATGCTATACTCTTTTAATCATATATATTATTAACATTATATTTTTCTTATATTTTTTTTACTTAATATTTTAATTAAATTCTTTAAAAAAATTAATGTTAGAAGAAAAAGCCAGAGTGACTGATATATAATCTTGTTTATCTTGTACTACAATTGTACGAAATTTTATTAAAACATACTTTACAGACCTTAAATCAGTAAAACAGTAAATCATAGCCGGTGTTACCTAGCAACAAAGGAGTAGTATGCTTTTGTTTTACGCTTTACTGCTTTAACTCATTGTTTTACTGCTTTTAACTCATATATTTATAACATTACAGTACCTTAAAGCAGTAATCAAGTAAATCAATAGAGAGTGTTAGCTAGCTAGCAACAAGATTAGTAGGGTTTGTATTTACTGCTTACGGCTTTTAACTCATATGTTTTACTGCTCTAACTCATATATTTATTACATTACATACCTAAGCAGTTAAAACAGTAGAAACGAATAGAGGTGTACTAGCAACAAAGGGATAGTATGCTTTTGTTTTACTGACTTTACTGCTTTACTGCCTTATTGCTTTACATTTTTACTTGCTTTAACTCATATATTTTATTTAACATTACATACCTTAAAGCAGTATCAGTAAATCAATAGAGGTGCTTACCTGCAACAAAGGATTTAGTAGGTTTTGTTTGTACTGCTTTACGCCTGTTACTCGACTATGTTTTAGACTGCTTTAAACTCAATATTTATTAACATATAACATACCTATAAAGCAGTAAAACAGTAAAGTCAATAAGTGTTACCTGCAACAAAGGGATGAGTTCTTTTTTTACTGCTTTACTGCTTATAACTAATCATCTACATTTATATTATCTCAGATGTTTACTGCTTTAGACTCAATATTTATTAACATTATGTTTTTTATTTGTTTAATATTTTTATTTATTTTTATTATTTTTTTATTATTTTATTTTTATTTTTTTTATTTTATTTTTTTTATTTTATTTTTATTTATTATTATTTTATTTTTTTTTATTTTTATTATATACTTATGTTATTCTACTTCATGCCTATATGTAATCTATTTATTATCACAACACACACAATCAGCACACTACACAACACACACACACATCACACACCACATATAACGTAAATTTATTAAAACACTTTATGTTTTAATTAAACACGTACATTTATATTACTCATTCAATTATAACTACCGCTACCGTGGCACAAACGGTAGAGCGACTGAGTCGCATGCAACGGCGCGGTTTCGAATCCTAGTTCGGATCCTAGTGGAAGAAATTACCTAGAAGTTCCCATCCTTAAAAAAGGGCAAAGCCCGTGAGGTGTGAAATTTTTTTTTTAAAAAAAAAAAAAAAAAAAAAACTAAAATTACTTCAAAGTTTCTTAAAACTTCTATAATAAATCAATCTATCTTTGAACAAAGAATTTATTATTAACTGTTAATACTTCTTATGTTTATAAATTTTATAAACTATCAAGTTTTAAGATGATTTACTAAAATTTATTAAACAATATATTTTAACTTAACCTTAAGCAATAATCAGCAAATCATAAGCAAGCCCCTAGCAGCGCATCTACACAAGCTTGCCACGTTTTTCTTTTTGACTTACTGCTTACATCATCTTTAGCCATGTAATAGTATAAAAATAAAAAAAGTTCATTTCTCTGTTAACATCTTTGATCATATATAAATCATTCTAGTTTTATTTATAAAAATAATAATTATTCACTTACATTGATATTATTCGCTCGATTATACACTCAAAATCATTCAAGTTTTTAAAAATATGGATTTTCTTTATTTATTATCTATGTACATCTGACAATCCAGCACGAGAAACACAACAACCTCGACTCCTTACAATACGAAACTGACCTCTTTCTGAAAATTGTGTTGAAATAACTACTTTAGGCCTAAATTCAGGATAAGCCCTTTCTGTACCCGGGGCGATTTAGGCCTAATACCACGTCAAAAGTATATTTCAAACTGACCTCTTTCTGTAAAATGTGTTGTAATAACACGTTAGGCCTAAATTTAGGCCTAAGTTTAGGATAAGCCTTTTTTTGTATCCCGGGGCGATTTAGGCCCAATACCAGGTCAAAAGGTAATCTCCGTATAGACAAGAATCGAGAATCAATGTTTATTAATTATTTTATAAATATGATTGGGAACCATCAAAGTTGAACCTCAAAGGCTGGAACCATCCGAATACTCTGAGTGAGTATCAAATAGGCACCTTTAAGAGACTAGACCGCAAAGATGACGTCATCAAGTTGAGTCAATCCAATAATCTGTATCATCAAAGCAAGCTAGACCATCAATAATGCTGAGATCATTCAAAGAGGCATCATCAAAAGATTCAGCCATCAAATATTTTTGATCAAAGATAGGCACATCAAAGCTGAACCAACAAAATAGGTACCATCAAAGATGAGAGGCATCAATGCTGAGGGATCAATGCTGAGGCATCAATTCTGAGGCATCAAAATAGCGAGTGTGGATGTTGTGTGGTGGTGTGGTGTGATGTGTATAAGTGTCAACGTTGGATCCCATATATAATATAATATATATAATATATATATATATAATATATTATATATCTATATATATATCATAATATATATATTATATATATATATTATATATATACGTATATGTGTGTCTGTATGTGTGTGTGTTTGTGGTGTAAGGTAGATTGCAGACCGCGAGATGGAATATATAGGACAGATCACATACAGTTCAGGTACCTACGATATCTCATGTTAGCACAGTTAGCCTTACAAAGGCAAGGTGACAGTACCTGGATGTGCTCAAAGATAATCTCTACTAAGACCTTCACTCAGCCCTTTAAGAATGGTCAATTTCGCCGAGCTCAAAGGTAATCCCTAACTAAGGCCTCCACTACCTTTAAGACATCGGTCACGCTTTCACCTTGATTCCGTGATCAAGAACGAAATATCAGGCCAAAACCGAATCATCAAGGATTAAAACATCAAAAAAAGGGCAAGCCCCCTACAAGACGGGGCCAAAGAAATAGGGGGACTACGTACGACGGTTGCTGCTCAACCGTCTTACGCGCCCCTTCTACGAAGGGGCGTCAAGAAGCTACAATGCCAAAAAGATACAAGGCCAAAAAAAGGGCAAGGGCCAAAAAAGGTCAGGGCATAAAAATTTGGGTTCTCAAAAAAAATTTGGGTTGCCCAAATTTTAGGGGGGGTAAAAAGAGGCGCCTAGGGTAAAAGGTCAGGTGGGTAAAAGAGGACACGACCAATATGTGGTTGCTACTACTCACTTGACATTCGTTATCAAAATTAAAAATACCACAGACCTCTCCTTCGATTTTAAAACTATCGAATTCATCGCATTTTTTTGGCGGGTTTTTATCCCGCAAATCAAGTCCGAGTTAGTTGTTACATTCTAAAACTGCTTACTTAACACTTTAAGTCGAGTTTCATTCACATTTTACGGGAAATATAAATATTCTTTGAAAAGATAAAAAATTTTTAATTAGCATTCTCTCTCTCTCTCTCTCTCTCTCTCCTCTCTCTCTCTCTCTCTCTCTCTCTCTCGTCTCTCTCTCTTTCTATATATATATATATATTATATATATATATATATAATATAGTATTATATATATATATAATCAACTATATATTATAACTATATATTATATCATATATATAATAATATATATATATAATATAATTATATATATAATATATAATAATATATTATATAATATATATAATATATTTATATATATATTTATATATAATATAAGATATAATAATATATATTATAATATATATATTATATATATATTATATATATAATATTTATTATATATATATATAGATAATATATAGTATATATATATATATATATATATATATATATATATATATATATATTATCTATATATACTATTATAATATAATATAACTATCATTAAACTAGTAACAATATTATGACACCCCTTTTTCCCATGTAAATACAACCTCGAAGTTTCATTAGATTCATATTCACATCACATGATTGTAGAGAGAGAAGAGAGAGAGAGAGAGAGAGAGAGAGAGAGAAGAGAGAGAGAGAGAGGAAGGGAGGAGAGAGAGAGGAAGAGGAGAAGGGAGGATGAAGGGAAGGAGATGAGAGCAGGAGAGAGAGAGAGAGAGAGAGAGAGAGACTGGAGGATAATTTAGCTCTTAATTTAGCGCCCACCCAAGAAACGGAACACTCAAGATAACTTACACTTATTCAGTATCCTCAGTAACAGAAACCAACATACAGAATGCCCATTCCAACATAATTAAAACCCCACGTACCCCGACAGATCCCTCTGCACCCGCTAATCCAAGTCGCCACAGCGTGGCAAATATTCCTTCCTCTCTCTCTTCCGATCGCATCCGAATTATAATCACAATTCAACATAAACACCTCACCGCGCACGCACCACACACACACACACAACACACACACCACGCGCGCACACACAGACACACACACACATAGTATATATATAGTATATATTATATATATATTATATAATATCATAGTTATAATATTCACTTATATAGATATATTATATATATATATATATATATATTATATATAATATACTATATATATATATATATATATATATATATATATATATTTAATTTTATTTTATTTTTATAGTTTATAATTTATATATAATAATAATATATATATATATTATATAATATATAAATATATTACTATATATATATATTATATATATCATATATATATATATAATATATATAATATATAATAATATATATATAGTAATATATATATATATAATATATATAAATTATATATATATATATATATATATATATATAATATATATATATATTATATTATATATATAAAATATATAATAATATATATATATAATAATCCTTTATAAAAATATATATATAAATAGAATAAACGAATGGTAGTCTCACTTGACCTCATAGAATACGAAACTACAATGCTTCCCCAATAAAATGACTTTTCCGTCTCTGAACAAAGCAAGACCGACATTACAAAAAATGCAGCAAATATTTTATCCTAATTTTCCCACTGAAATTGAACCTTAATAAAATTTAAAAGAAGCCCCACCGATATAACTAGACAAACAAAATCATTAAGCAAGCCAAATAAATCATCGACCTTAACAAGGGGAGAAAAAAAAATACCTATCAACTCAAATAAGAAAAATGGAGTTGTACTAGTAGTAGGGCAAGGATATTGGAGCACGAAAGTGACCGCAACCTTTTGACCTTTTTTTGACGCGACCTTTTTTGCCTTTACCTTTTTTCGACCTGAACTTTTTACCTTAACTTTTTTTGGCTTGACCTTTTTTGAGAACCGAAATTTGAGAACCCGGATTTTTTTAGAATCCGGGATTTTTTGAGAACCCGGCTTTTTTGAGAACCCGTACGTGCACCACCTCCAAATTTTTTGAGAACCCTAATTCTTTTGAGAACCCTAATTTTTTGAGAACCCTAATTTTTGAGAACCCTAATTTTTTGAGAACCCTAATTCTTTGAGAACCGAATTTTTCGGCAAACCCTAATTTTCGGCAACCCCCAATATTTTCCGGCAACCCTAATTTTTCTGGCAACCCTTCGAAGAAGGGTGCGCCAAACGGTTGCGTCAGCAACCGTTGTACGTATTACCCCCCCTATTTTATGCCCCCTAATTTTTTCGACCGTGGGTCATTTTGCCCACGGTAATTTTTGCTACCCTTTGGTCTTCCGTGGGCCATTTTTTGCCCACGTTAATTTTTGGCTTACCCGTTTGTCTCATGGGTCAATTTTGGACCCACGGAATTTTGGCTACCCTTTGGTTCTTCCATGGGTCAATTTTGCCCACGGTAATTCTACCCTTTGGTCTTCCATGGTCAATTTTGACCCACCTAATTTTCGATCAACCCTTGCTTCATGGGTCAATTTTTGCCCACGGTAATTTATTGTCTTTAGGCTTAGCCCTATTTTTTGATGTCTTTACCTGTTTGACCACCTTGCGGTCTTAACCTTGCCATATACCATGGTCATTTTTGCACGGTAATTTTTGGCATCCTTCCTTTAGGACATAGCCCTATTTTTTTATGTCTTTACCTTTTATTTGACCCATGATATTTCGGTTTAACCTTGCCCATTACCATGGGTCAAATTGACCCACGTTAATGTTTATCCTTCCTTTAGGACAAGCCCTTTTATTGAGTCTTAACCTTGTTTACCATGAATTTCGCGTCTTGACCTGCATATATCCTGGGTCAATTTTGACCCACGCTAACTTGATGCTTTATGGTTCCCAACCACCGTAAGAAAGTATCTAGTGATGTTCTATTAGTTTCTATGAGTATTCAGATTTGAGTACCAGGTGATGCCCAATGTGATGCCAATGAGTGCAATGAGTGCAATGAGTGCCAAGTGAGGCCAATGATGCAATGTGAGTGCCACGATGAGTGCCAAGTGAGTGCACATAGTGCCAACTGAGTGCCACTTTTTTCCCAGGCCCTTTTCTAGCCATCCCTAGCTAGAATAGCACCTAAATATGGGTCTACCCCTAGTTATAAGTCAATGAGGATCGATTGGTGTAATAATTACAAACTGCTAGGATGCATTCCGACTATGAGCTTAGTCTTTATTCTAACACTAATACACACATTGACACAATTATAGCGCATTACACTACATCATAGACACTACACTTCAAACCATGACACTTCACACCACACCCACAACGCAGTATGCACTTACACTTACACTCACACACTCAGAATAATTTTGATGCCTCAACATCAAGGCTCTCAGCATTGATGTCATCCAGCATAAAATGCCCTCACATTGAGTGCCCCAACTTCTGATGCCTCCATCATAAATGGCCTCCGCATTGAATGACCTCAACATTTTGGGTTCAATCTTTGATGACGTCATCTTTGAGGCCGTCATCTTTAGCCCGTTTGTGATTCATCTTTGAATGAAATCATCTTTGATGGCTCATCTCTACCCCACATCGTAGGAACAGAGTTAATTATTAATGTCTAACCTATGTCTATAAGCTGATCACCTGCGGACGCAGCATGATCTCTCCGCTTGAAGTCACGAACCCGCACCCGCAGGGGCGACCCGGCACGCGAATGAAAAATATATTTTTCGCACGCCGCCGCGTGCCCGCAGCGCAGTATTTCCGCGTACCGCCCGCCGCGTGCGCCCGCGGGGGGGGGTGCCGCAGCGCAATATTCCCGCCCGAATGAAATATATGCTGGGGAATAAGTATCATTTTTATCTAATCTTTCCGTCTCAAATAAATTTTTTCGAAAATACTATGAATCATTCATTTTATTTCATACTTAAAACATTTATTAAAAACATTTCGCGAACCTAAAACTGTAAAACTCATTGCGGGGTTCAAATAAATCTGTTTTTCATTATTTTTAATTTATAAATTTTAAAAGGTCTTCTATTCGAAAAACTCATACTGTTTGATATAAAATGCATTTTATTTAATAACTGTACGAAATATTATTAAAAACATAAACTTTACATACCTTAAAGCAGTAAATCAGTAAATCAATAGGAGGTGACCTAACACCAAGTATTAGTATGCTTTGTTTACGCTTACGCTATTAACTCATGTTTTACGGCTTTAGACTCATGGTTTTATGACGTTTAACGATATTTTACGTCTTTTATTCATAATATAATTAAACATTATATACCTAAAAGCAGTAAATCAAGAAATCAATAGAGGTTTTACTAGAACATAGGCCTTATATGGCTTTCTGTTCTTTACTGCTTACGCTTTAACTCATGTTTTACGCTTTAACTCAATATGTTTTACTGCTTTTACTCATATATTTATTAAACATTACATACCTTAAAATGCAGTAAATCAGTCAAATCAATAGAGGTTGAGCCTAAACCACAAGGGGGATAGTATGCTTTTTGTTTTACTGTTTTACTGCTTTAACTTTCTGCTTACTGCTTTAACTGTCTGCTTTACTGCCTTTACTTTCTGCTTTACTGCTTTAACTTTCTGCTTACTGTTTTAACTTTCTGCTTTACTGGTTTAACTATCTGCTATGCACTTTAACTTCATATATTTATTAACATCATATGTTTTCTTTTAATTTTGTTTATTACTTTTATTTTTATTCTTTTATTCTTTTATTTTATTTTATTATTTTACTTTTATTATTATTTTATTTTCTTTTTAAATTCTTTTATTTTTATCTTATTTATTCTTTAGATTTTATTTCTCATGATGTAGCTTCTGTAATTATTTATTTTATTATTTTTATTATCTATACTAGTTATTTACTTCATGGCTATTGTTATTATTATTTTAGAACACACATACACATCCGCACACACACACACACCACACCACACACACACACATACACTATATACACACATTCACTATGACACTTAGTACCCCACAGCACTATGCACTGTACATTTACCCATAGACCACTTACATTTAACTTATAACACACACACACACACAGATTACTTACACTCAACAAGATTTACGTACACACACACACACACAGAATTACTTACACACAGATTTACTTTACACTCACACAGATTTACCTACACTCCAACACAGATTTACTTACACACACAACACAGATTTACTTACACACACAGAATTACTTACACACACAGATTACTTACACTCACACACACAGATTTACTTACACCACACACACACACACACACACACCACACACACACCACCACACACGCCACTCCTTACACACCCACACACAGCACACTCACTTACACAAAATAACGTTATAATTATTAAAACATTTTAGTTTTAATTAAACACGTACATTTATATTACTCATCAAATATAACTAAAATATTCAAAGTTTCTTAAAACTTCTATAAAATAAATCAATCATATGCTTCTGAACAAAGAATTTATTTACGACTGTTAATACTTTTTGGTTTATAGAATTTTAACTAACAAGTTCTCCTCCTTTCTTCAAATTTTATGAAACTTTTATAAAAACATATATTTTACTACCTTAAAGCATAAATCAGAAAATCAGTAAGGTCACCCTAGCACCCTATACACTAAGCTAGCCACGTTTTTCTAGTTGATATTGCTTTACATCATCTTTAGCGATGTAATAAGTATAAAAATAACAAATAAGTTCTTCTCTGCTACATAACATGTATTTATTAAAATCATTCTAAGTTTTATTTAAAACATAACAATTATCACTATTTATATTATTCGCTGGATGTTAACTAAAAATATTTCAAAGTTTGTTTTAAATAATTTGGATTTTCTTTATATTATCTATGTACATTGACAATCCACCACGAGAAAAACACAACAACCCGCACTCGTTACAGATACGAAACTGACCTCTCTCTGTAAAATGGTTTGATAACTACTTTAGCCCTACATTTAGGTAAATCCTTTTTGTCCCGGGGCGATTTAGGGCTAATACCAGGTCAAAATAATTTCAAACAGTGACCTTTTTCTGTAAAATGTGGTGCATTAACTACGTTAGCCTAAATTTAGCCCTAAATTTAGGATAAGCCTTTTGTATCACAGGCGGATTTAAACAGGTCAGTTTGAAAAATATTTTGACCTGGTATTAGGCACAAAATCGCCCCGGGGTACAAAAAGAGATTATCCTAAATATTAGGGCTAAAGTAGTTATTTCAACACATTGTACAGAGAGAGGTCAGTTTCGTATCTGTAACGAGTGCGGGTTGTTGTGTTCTCTCGTGTTGGATTGTCAGTTCACAATAGATAAAATAAAGAAAAATCAAAATTATTTAAAAAAACTTTGAAATATTAGTTAAACCACGAGCGAATAATATAAATGATAAGGGAATAATTGTTATTTTTAAATTAAAACTTAGAATGATTTTAATAAATACATGTTGTTAGGCAGGAAGAAACTTATTTTTTATTTTTATACTTATGTACATCGCTAAAGATGAGCTAAAGCAACTAAGTCAATACGACCAAAAGGTGGCATACGCTGGTCTTAGAGGGGTTGCTAGGGGCGACTTTACTGACCCTTTCTGATTTATTGCTTTAAGGAACGTGTAAAATATATGTTTTTTAAAAAATTTCATACGCTGATTCTTTAAAAAAAAGTTATTTTAAAAACTTGATTGGTATAAAAATTTATAAAAAAAATTAGAATTAACAGTTAATAATAAATTCTTTTCAAAAAGTGATTATTTATTATAGAAGTTTTAGAAACTTTGAAATAATTTACTTATATTTGACATGAAGTAATATAAATTACGATGTTAATTAAACATAAAAGATTTTAATAATAATAATTATATGTGTGTAAGTGAGTGTGCGTTTGTGTGGATGTGTAGTGAGTGTTGCGTGTTGTGTGTTGGCTGCTGTGTAGTGTTTGTGTTGTGTGGTGTGTGCTGTGTAAGTAAATCTGTGGTGTGACGTAAGTAAATCTGGGATGTAGTAATCTGTGTGACTGATAAGTAAATTGATGTGTGTGTGTGGGATGTGTAAGTACAATCTGTGTGTGAGTTCAATAAATTGCTGTGAGTGTAACTAAATCTGTGTGTAACTGTACAATTGTGGTGCTGTGTGGTGTACAGTAAATGCTGTTGAGGACTGTAGGCTAATCTGCGGTAGTTAACATGTGTGCTGTGTCTGTGTGTCTACGTGTAAAGTGTAGGCTATGGAAATGTAAGGCCATAGTGCATGTGGGGTATAAGTTTCTGTGAATGTGTGTATAAGTGTAACTGTGGTGTGGTGCTGTGTGTGTGTGTGTGTGCTGTTCCGGACTGGTATGTTTTCTAAATAATACAAGAGACGGACTTATTGTGACAACTAAGTATAATAATAAAACATAATAAAAAAAATAATTAATAAAAGTAAAATAATAAAAATAAATAAAAAAGCAATAAAAAGAATAAAAATAAAAAGTATTAAAACAAAATAAAATAATAATTAAAAGTAACATAATAAAAAAAAATAAAAAGAATTAAAAAAGAATAAAAATAAAAAGTTTAATAAAACAAAATTAAAGAAAAACATTAAATATTATTAAGCAGAGAGTTAAAACAGTAAGCAGAAAGTTAAAGCAGTTAAATGACGTAAGTTGCAAAACAGTAAAGCAGAAAGTTAACGCAGTAAAGCAGAAAGTTAAAGCAGTAAAGCAGAAAGTTAAGCAGTAAAGCAGAAAGTTAAAGCAGTAAACAGTAAAACAAAAGCATACTAATCCCCCCTTGGTGTTAGGTCACACCTCTATTGATATTACTGATTACTGCTTTAAGGTAGTAATGTTAATAAATATATGAGCTTTAAGCAGTCAAAACATTATGAGTTTAAGCAGTTATATAACATGAAGTTAAACAGTAAAGCAGTAAAACAAACAGCATACTAAGCCCTACTGTATGAGGTCACACCTTCTATTGATTTATGATTTATACTTAAGATATATGTTAATAAATATATGAGTTAAGCAGTAAAACATATGAGTTTAAGCAGTAAAACATGAGTAAAAACAGTAAAAAGTAGTATAAAGCAGTAAAGCAGTAAAAACAAAGCCTTACTAATCCCCCCCTTGGCTGTTTAGGGTCACACCTCTATTGATTGATGATTCTGCTTTGAAGTAATTCGTAAAATTTATGTTTTTAGTTTTTAAATTCGTGCAGTTGTAGTAAAATAAAATGTTTTATATCAGGGACACTTGACTTTCTTTCTCTTAATACAATTTTAAAAAATTTATAAATTAAAAAGTATAATAAAAATATAAAGGATGTCTGTAATGAGTTACAGTTTAGTTCGGCGAAATGTTGTTATAAAATGTTTAAGTATGAATAAAAATGAATGCTCTAGTATATGTTGAAAAGAAATTTTTTGAAATGTTTAAGTATGAAATAAAAATGAAGACCTCTATAGTATATATATATTTCAATTCGAGGCGGAATATTGCGCCTGCGGCGCACGCGGCGGCGGTACGCTGGAATATTGCGCCTGCGGGCGCACCGGCGGCGGGTACGCGGAAAAATTGCGCCTGCGGCGCACGCGGCGGCGGGAACGCGGCGGGTCGACCTGCGGCGTGCGGGACTTCCGTGGACTTCCACGCGGAGAAAGAATCATGCTGCTCCAGGTGATCAGCTTATTAACAGAGTAGACATTAATGTATTAACTCTGTTCTACGATGTGGTAGAGATAGCCATCAAAGATGATCTATCATCAAAGCATGAATCCAATTATAGCCTGTCTCAAGATGACGGCACCAAGATGACGTCATATAAGATAACCTCAAAGTTGAGGCAATCAATAGCTGAGCATTTATGATGAGATCAAAGTGACGGCATCAATCTGAGCATTTATGCGTGTGGACATCAATGGCTGAGGCATTAATGTTGAGCCAATCAAAATATCGAGTGTGTCAGTGTTAGTGTAAGTGCATCGTGGCGTTGGTGTGAGTGTAATGTATATGGTTAATGTAAGTGTCTATGGAGAGTTTAAGTGCTTATAAGTGTCATAGTGTGTATAAGTGTAAAAGAGACTAACTCATAGTAGAAGGCATCTAGCAGTTGTAATATACACCCAATCGAAATCCTCATACCTTAACCGAGGGTAGACACCATATTAGCGGCATTCTAGGTCAGCGGAGGCTAAAAAAGGCTTGACAAAGTGGCCTTCAGTTGCACTATTGTTGGCACTCACTTGGCCACTATGTGGCACTCACTGGCACTCTCATTGCACTCACTTGGCACTCATTGCACTCATTGGCACTCATTGGCACTCATTGGCACCACTTTGCACTCACCTGGCAACTCATCTAATACTCAATAAGAACACTAATTAGACATCAGCTAGATACTCTTACGGTGGTTAGGGACCATCAAAGCCATTCAAGTTAGCGTGGGTCAAAATGGACCCATGAAGATGGCAAGGTCAAGACCGAAATATCAGGTCAACCAAGGCTAAAGACATTCAAAAAAAGGGCTATGTCCTAAAGGAGGATAAAATTACCGTGGGTCAAATTTAACCCATGTATATGGCAAGGTTAAAGCCGAAATATCATGTCAAACAAGGTAAGACATCAAAAAAATAGGCTATTGTCCCAAAGGAAGAGCCCAAAAAAATTACCGGGCCACAAAATGACCCATGGATATTGGCAAGGTTAGACCGAAATATCATGGTCAAACAAGGTAAAGACATCAAAAAATAGGCTAAGCCCCTAAAGAAAAAAAAATACCGTGGGCAAAAATTGACCCATGCAAATTACCCAAAGGGATCATCGAAAAATTAGCGTGGGGTCCAAAATTGACCCAATGGAAGACCAAAGGGTAGGCAAAAATTACCGTGGGCCAAAATGACCCATGGAAGACAAAAGGGTAGGCCAAAATTACCGTGGTCAAAATTACCCATGGAAGCCAAAGTGTAGCAAAATTAACGTGGCAAAAATGGCCACAAGGTAGATCACAGGTAAGCCAAAAATTCACGTGGCAAAATACCCACCGGCTCGAAAATAATAGGGGCATTAAAATAAGGGGAATACTACTACGGTGGCTGACGCAACCGTTTGGCCCAACCCTTTTCGAAGGTTGCCAAAAATTAGGGTTACCGAAAAAAAAATTGGGGTTGCCGAAAAATTAGGGTTGCGTCGAAAAAATTAGGGTTCTCAAAAAATTAGGGTTCTCAAAAAATTAGGGTTCTCAAAAATTTAGGGTTCTCAAAAAATTAGGGTTCTCAAAAAATTAGGGTCTCAAAAAATTTGGGTTCTAAAAATTGCACCCTGGAAGACCAAAGGGTTCTTCAAAAAAACCGGATTCTCAAAAATCGGGTTCTCAAAAAATCCGGGTTCTACAAAAAAAGGTCAAGCCCAAAAAAGTTAAGGTAAAAAATTCAGGTTGCCCAAAAAGGTAAAGGTCAAAAAGGTCGCGGTCAAAGGAAAAGGTCAAAAAGGTCGCGGTCACTTTCGTGCTCTAATATCCCTCTCCTACTACTAACAGTAATCCCAAACACTAAACCATAAATTCAATACAAAAAATATTCCGAGCAATGAAAAAAAAAGAAATGCAAACATCGCAAACACAATTCCCATTAACCCGCGAAGCCATCTGAAAATAAAATAATAAAATTCTAGCCCCAAAAAAATCAACGTAATATTATGTCACTCATACTATTCTAAAACCATCCATAAGCCCGCAATCCCCACAAATAAATTTATAATTAACCTCTTAAAAGTTTAAAGAACAACCAAGAAGATCCCCCCCTTCCCCCCATTCACTCCCTTAGAAGTACTCAACAATACCATCAAAAAACCTCAAAAGCTCACAAGCAGAAGAACCGGACAAAATATCCAATATTCAACTCAAATAT
>JABUQX010088014.1:67500-89074 GCA_015478945.1 Trachelipus rathkii
ATCTCACGATGCATGTAGAAAAAGAGTTTCCTATGGTTTACAATGCTGGTCCTTGATTAAGATTCTCGTGAGTTACATAGCCTGTGGAGATGTTCATATTTTCAAAGAAAATATTTTAATAAAATCCTTGGTAATACGCATTTTCGCCATCCTGAAAAGCGTCTCGAGCATCAATGGACGGAAAAACAAACCCGGTATAACTAGTGAGGTTAAAATATATTAAATGATATATATATATATATATAAATATATATTATATATATATATATAGTATATATATATATAATTAATAAATAAATTATAATATATATAATATATATATTATATATTATTAATTTTCGGTATATATATATATATATTAGATATATATTAAATTAATTTATTAATATATATTATATATAATTATATATATTATATATAATATATATATATATATATATATATAGTATATATAAACAAAATTTTTATAAATTTGCCTGTTTTAAAGGTGTATATTTATTATTATATAATATATAAATATAAATTAATTATAGTATATAATATATATATATATATATAGATATTATATATAATATTATAGATTATAAAATTATTATATAATATAGTAATAATATATATATATTATATATAAATATATATATATATAACAAAATTAATTTTTACATATAGAAGTATATGCTCTTTGATCTCTCTAGAGAGGTTGGGGTGCCAATATCATTATTGTTTAAGACAACCTTAATGTTAATTGTACCTAAGGGTTGTCAAAAGTTTCATACCATCTCAACTTTTGAGTATAATGGTTATCTACTTTATTTCGGAGGACAGTACATAGTGACATATATTCTCTCTCAGTAGTTGTCCATAGCAACCCAATATTTAGGTCATACGTCTGAGACAGTCAGGCCTTGAATTGAATACATACGTTCTCGTAACCAAAGTTATCTTTATGGTCATTGAATACACCTTAAATTCATAGTACAATGGATTGTCACTATAACCATAAACTTTCAAATTGGAAAGAGGAGGAAGACATAAGAGGAGAAATTAAGAGAGAGCAGAGAAAGAAATAAAGAGCGACGAATATATGTCAAGAGAGAAGAGAGAGAGAGTTAAGATTTAGATAGCATGAAGATAATAGAGATTAAGAGTATAGGAGAGGAAGATATTGAGATAGAATAGAGAAGAATACAGAGAGAGAGAGAGAGATGAGAATTTATTTCTAGAATCCTCCATAACAAAAGAAAGTAAAATATATTAATATTTTTTAAAGTAGTAGAATATTTTCATATAGGCATTAATTTATACATTTATATGTACCTCATATTTTAAATATACTCCATTCACTAACTTATTTGCCTTAAATTAAAAATAAAGATTTCTCACCATTCATATATAATAGTCTTAGTACATATAAGTATTATATATATACTATATATATAACCGACCTTGTAATATGAAGCGTGAGTTAGCTCATAAAACTCAATATATCTGCTCGTTTTGTGTTCCAGCCGGTATTACGCCATCGGCTTGAGTCTTGGCAATTTAGCGTGACCTCATCCTTAGTTCAACGTACTATTTAGGAATCGAGTCACGCAAATTTTCATTCCACTCTCTCCCTCGAATATAAATTATAGAGGAGTTGCAGGTGCGTATACTATACTATATACGTTAATAACCATATATTAATATACTACGGAAAACATTTAAATAAATTAATAGTATATAATATATAGAATAAATAAATATAGAAGCTAGTAGATAAAAAAGAATAGTCACCAGCCATTTAACCGTACGCTCCTCACTTTAATTACTCAATTAATGATGAGAATCGTTATCTCGAGTACATATCATGAATAAATCTCCATACCGTATAGACGCTTCACGTGACCGCGATTTGAGGAACCCTCAACTTATGAACCTTACTCTGATTCTCAATGTGGTATTTACTATCTTCACCAGGTGGCACAACATACCTCCTCACAAAAACTCATACCTATCCATCACTTCTGTTTTATGCACACTTTCTTCCGTCATCTAGCCAAATACTTACACTCATATCTTACTATCTTCAGGCATTCCTTTCTGACTCATCCACTTTATTTCTATCTAGTCTATCCACAGCTCCGTATCTATATATTCCTCACAACACATATCTTATCACAGCTCATGATTATATACCTAGAGGTGCGTAGCCAGGGTGAGTGATATATAAGGGGCTTGTAGGTATGAGCTCAGACCTCCCCCCCTACCTCCAGAAATTTTTTTCAGTACAAGGGGGTGATAAATTATTATTTTCCCAGACCCAAAAAAACATAATCATACCCAAATCAATAAATTTTTAAGATATATATATAATATTATATATATATTATTATATATATATTATTAATTAATTATTTATACTATATATATATATTAATATATATTATATATATATATATATTATATATATATATAGTATAATATATTATATAATATATATATATATATATATTTAATATTATAGTAAATATATATAATTATAAATAAATATATATATATATATTATATATATATATGATATAATATATATATATAGGAACTTCGCCTTTAAAAGGATGTTAAACCGAATAATATAATCGAGAACGAGTCGAATATTATGTAATCGATTTTTTTCGGATTTTAATTAATTCAATGGCAAATATAGCAGCGACAAGGTTTATGCCAATTAGAGATTTTTTTTAATTTTTTTATAAACTAACTAAGAAATACCCAAGATTAAATCGCCAAGATGTCAAAGAGTCAGGGTCTCTCGGCCCAGCGGGGGACGACGTGGGGGACTTTTCGTCCCCCCCTCTGATTCATCAGAGAGTATTAGAATCCAAGGTGCATTAAAAGTTCTTTAATTTATAAAATTTAAAATGTTACAACCGCTAATTATAATCATATTATAAAAATTTAACTGATATGATAACAAAGCAACTAATTACCCTGTTGCATTATTTAACTGTTTCTCTCTTCTTTTATTGGAGTTTAAGTTAACTACAGTCACAGATGTTATGTATAGGATCGAATTAAGGGATTCAGCGAATATTTCCGATAATGTAATATCAATTTATTTATATATAATTGTTATCAAAATCATCACCCACAGGGAAAGTGCTCATATAATATATATATATAATTAATATTATTATATAATATAATATATATATATTATATATATATTATATATATTATTATATAATATATATATATATATATAAATATATTATACTACATATGTATATTAATTAATTAATATATATATATATTGATATATATTATATATATATATATATAATATATATTAAATAATATAATATATATATATATACTATATATTAATAGTATATTATTATATATATATAATAATATTATATATATATATATATATATATATAAAAATATATTAATATAATAATATATATATATATAATAGATAATAATATTAATATATAATATATATATTCATATATAATATTATTAATATAATATTATATATTATATATAATATAAGATAATAATTTGTACAGCTCTTTTAATTTCCTAAAGAAAAATATCTAGAAGCATAGAGACAAACAATACGTATATTATATATCATACTATATACAGGAACACTTACTAAAATTAGAAATAATTGTATGGAAAGTGAATAATATAAGGTAAGAAACTATAAACTTTATATATATATATATATATTAATATATGTATATATATAATTTAATTTGGTATATAAACTTTATTATATTTCGTTCTATAAGTTGTAGTTACTAGCTATAAATGTATTATGCATATTAATGAGGGAGCTAGTGAACTCTGACGTTATCTTCTCTATTTAATATTTAGCTTCACTATGCTCTTGGAATGAGTTGCTCTTGGCAACTTATCTCTTTCACTTCTGTAGTAGGTGATGTATATCTAGTGAATGCAAATATGTTTAGAATTTAGACTGACCAGTTTTTAATGAAAAGAACCTATTTTAATTATCCTTATCGTCCAAATTAATATCTATTTTAATGTTTAACGAACGGTTCCGATATTGATACCGAATTGAAAATCCTAGACCCTGGCATGTATAGTTCATGACCCCTTATATACTATATACAAAAGTAATAAATGATAATGGAGATACCAAAATCTTTAATCTAAGACACAACCCGCAAGTTTTGATTGATTTCCCTCGAAATACGTTAACGATAGGGTACAAGAAAAAACTAAATAACAATAATACCCGGGAAATACATGCGCGCATGAAATTCGGCCTGAGAGAAAAGGAATATCCAACCTAATTATTGGGGTTAATTGTTTTACCTCTCTTTCGCGTATATCTCGAAAATCTACGATGAGGTACAGAGAATACTAATTAATATGAGTAATTTGGGTATATAGACGTTATCGCTAAATTTAGTCCCTCGGAAGTGAATTTTATAGGGAGCTCTCACGAGTTCGCCGGACGGGGGTGATCAGAAGATCCATCGACGGAAAAGCAGTATCTCTCGCCCGATCTAGTCCCGATTCAGTCCGAGAGACCGATTGTGGTGATGAGAACTTCCCGGCGTAATTCCTTCTTATTTAGAGAAAAGATAAAAAAAGTACAGAAAAAAAAAGAGTTTAAACCATTTTCACAGTACAAAATTTCAGTTTATACGGCGTGAATGCTTGCCTATCCATAGAGTTGATTAGCTCTATATAACTTCCTCCTGCCGTATCGGTGAGTTGTAATACGAGATATGCAATAATATGAAAAAAAAATATGAGAGTTACCCTAATAAGTCTCCCATACAAATTACATTCCATACAGTGCTGATTCCAAATAATGCTTAGTCATCGATTTTCTTTTAATCATGATACCTATCCTACGTTTCGGCATCTAATTACTCATAGCAGTTGCTGCTTTAGCAGGTAATCTCGGTAATAACTCTATTCTAGGATTCATCTTATATTGAAAATGCACTTTTTTTCTAGATTTATTCGGTTTACCGTATACTATATATATATATAATATAGGTCAGCATCTCAAAATTTAGAATAGTATATAAATATATATAGTAGTAAAAGAGTTTTCTATATAAACTCCAAAATTAAAAGTTAAGTGAGATTATACAAAAAAAGTAATATATCGTATTATTGACTCAGATAGAGACTACAGTAATGGTTATATATAGTCGTAACGATGCATGAAATCCGTTATTCCTATTTTAATTTTAAAATACTCTATTGAGGAGCTAATATAATACTATTATGCGTCTAAGTGGTATAAAAGAATAAATAAAAGTAATATAATCGCTCCATTTTTGAAATTAAATTCCTTAAAGCTGTATATTTTGACTTAATAAGTTTTTAAATATTCAATCAATAATAATAAGTAATAATATTAATATATAATTTTAATTAAAATAAATCAATATATTTATACATAATCTCTTTAATGATATAAATAATATTTATTAAAGATTATAAATAAATTAACTAATAACTAATAGATGAGATATCAATAAACTGTACAAATAGATAATAATCTCCATTTGAGATCAATCTTCTGCTCTTAGCACCTGAAATGAAGATAGATGAAATGATTTTAACATTTCAATAATTATATATTTCATACATTTCCCAGAGTGAATAATAAAAGAATTAGACTAAAAAATGGCTCCTGACAAATGCTGAGAAGTGAATAAATCCACCAAGATATTAGGTGCAATCAAAATGCAAACAACGGCTATTTTTGAAGAAACGAAATTATGCCAAATCTTTTTTTTATAAAAGGAAAAGAGGTAATATGTTAAAAATAAACTTAAAGATGCGCAATGCAAAACATAATAAACGAATCCATCACAACTTGTCAAATCACAAGTATGCCTATACTAGGGAGAGACTTACAGATTGTGCAAAATGTAACGTGCTCTGCCACCGCAAAGTGCGTGCGAAACGTCTAGCATTCAAGTGTACTATGTGTGCCGAATTATGCTTATATACTAGATATTAAAATTTATTTAAGGATGTATAAGACGTGGGTCATATAGTTTACAAATTGTTGGTATTTAATTAATAGCTAGGTTGCGCAAAAACTGTCCTCTATCATATGCAAGAACAGCCGAGCCGAGGCTGTCGGTTCTTACATACCCGCTCATATATTCTTTCGCAGACACACAGTGAAGTGCAAAATGGTGGTGTGACTATAAATATTCCAAGAAATGTTTTGAATTGATCAAATCAAACAATCGCCCATACAGAAAGTATTTTGTTGCTGTCATTCTTGTTTATCTAATTATAATACCTATTCTATGTTCTCCTCGTTTATTTGTCTAAAGAAGCTTACAAGAAACCAGCTTCTATAAACGAAATGACCACGAGCAGATAAGATTTTAGCCAGCTATGAGAAACTATGGGTGAAAATAAAAAAACTCCTCTCTAATAGCAGAAAATCACTTGGCCGAGTTCCCCCAATAATTATAATTGATGAGCTTTGTGTCTAGCTTTAGTCGTCATCAAAAAAGTGTTCAAAAGGATTGAACTAATTGTGATACGTTCACAGGAAATGTTCTAAAATTGAATTAAGTAAATTAAAACACTTATACACTTTATAACCCTTGTCTTAAGATGGTGTGTCGTTCCTCTGAGTGCGTCTTGTCCTTCTTTTATCTGAGTAGCTTCACCCAAAGTGCGACCAATCGATTCCTCTCGTGCACCCGGCTATGGCAAGCATTCGTTTTCAACTATTATCATAAACCATAATCTAATAAGGGCATGTACGTAGTTGTCAGCGAATAGGGGGGTCACCATGGTCAGTCCATCCCTCAGTGAAAGTTTGGCTTAGGTAATATGTCCCTGCACGAGTAGCCCGTGAAGGTGTTCTGTCATGCTGATAGTAAATTCTTCACTGTATCACTAAAAGATATCCTCCAGAAAAACTGTCAATTCATTTTACAGCAGTTATAGATATATTTCGTTTGTTAGATTAACGTCAATAATTAGCAGAACCAATCAAGTTGTTATCGATGATACAACAACACAATTTACTGTAAAGAGAAGCTGGAAAGAAATTATTTCAGTTGAATTGCGGATTTTCTGTACCCCGACGGTGACTACTCAACTATTATTGACACCATAACGGGTGAGGGTTGCCTCGGGTGTGAAGAGTATGTTTATTATTAATCTTCAATGACAGTCTGTCTAATGGTGAAATTCTAGTACAATCGCAGCATTATCTGGAAGCAGATTATGGACACTCTGAATGTGATAGGTATATAAATCAATTTGATGCAGAGTACGATTCACCCTGGTCTGTGGAACACCGAGAGTGTACTAATTCCTTGCATACTCGTAATAGGACTTCACTCTATTCTTCATAGCATGTATTCCCCCTTCATCGTATGTTGCTGATCTTTATGATCTTATTAAGTGTGAACACTGGGAAGCAGGGATGTGATAAAAGTTGGGAGGGCGTGGGTTGTAGACCGCACCGGGTGACGCCATCAGAGGGGATTAGCACCAAAAATAGCAAAGGTATAATCTAACAATATTTGTGTGCAGTGTTTCCGGAAAATACTTATTTTTCCATGAAAATATTCCTGTAAGTTGTAACCCCAGATTATACGTATCTGTAAACCTGCAAGGCTAAAATTCTGTGCTAGTTTACTTTTCAAAATAATAAGTTCCGCACTTCCATTCAGAGCTGTCAATATTGCTCTATTACAATAACGCTTCCAATCATGTGGTTTCATAATTTGTGTATGTTGTTATTTGCTGTAGTTTTTATTGCAGTTGTTTCATTTGCTTTGTTTATAACAGTTTCTGATTAACCTCATATTGTCAATTGTCCTTTCTTAAATGTATTATAACATTCTACACTCAGGTAATTGTGGAGAGTAATTTATGTTACTGAAATCGATACAATGAAAAGAATAGAAAACCTATATCGTTGAGTTGCAGGATTCGTCTGATATTAATAACTTATTGTCAATTTTTTTTTTTTTAATTTATTGTTTGATCTTTTTCCTCCTGTCGAATTAAATCGTTATTGTTCATGACAATGAACGCACGCGCACACCACACCCACCACCTACAGCAAACAATTAGAAACGTTAGATGTCTTTGATTTGGTTTTGATTTGTGAACACACACACAGCAACACCACACACACACACACACACACACATCACACACACACCATTTCGCGAATATATATAATATATTATTTTTTTTTTTAAATATATAAATATAATATATATATATATAATAATTAAATAATATATATATATATCATATATATATAGTATTATGACTTGTGGTGTCATGTGACCTTAATGCTATGACACAATCAAGATAATCACCGTTCCTGATAGCTGTAGAGATTTATGAGCTTAGGTTTATTATTAAATAGTAAGGATTTATTTCGTTTTCATTCTTCTGTAGCGTGTTGCTTATATCCACGATCGCAGAGTATGAGTTATGATTGAGTGGTTGTTTGGATTGCGTGTATTTTTGGTACGAATTGCGAATGTACTGACAGTTGTATGTATTAACGATCACAGATAAATTTACGAATAGTCTTTTGAAGAGTAATTATTTTTTTGAACGGTTCGGCAAGAGCTGGGAGCTATTGGCTCCAGACTTTAACTTTACAAAACTTTACCACAGTTATTTTGGTGGTTGTGCAGAATCCAATTATGTTTTCTGTCTTTAATCTAAGAGTGTAGATCTCCTTATAAATATTTTATAAGGGCCCTTAGCGCGACCTCGTCTCCAGGCTCTGATTTTATCGGTGGCGGAGACCTCGATCTTTGTTGTTCTCCCTGCTTGGGCTATGAGCGCCGCCTGAGTTTTGATAGGATATCTACATTCTGGATGTTTAGTTGAAGTTGGTTGTAGAGTGAATGTATAATAAAGATTACATAAGTCAATCGGTCACGCATCTATATTCTGTTTATGTTGGGTTTTGTGCTGGTGGAGAAATTTAACTTACATAATACACAGTTTAACCCTCGTTAGAGGCTTGAGGACTATGGTTCTAGCGAGAATACCTAGGAGAGAGCTAACAGAAATAGGGCGAGGTTGTTTAGAACGTATGAGATTACAATTATTTTGCTGTCTTACACTGATATTTTGGATCCTTAGGCTCCAAGATTGAGGGCGTTCGGTCTATATAGTGAGTGTGATGAATTATAGGTGTATTTATTGTTTAATTTAGTATGTTGTAGAATATATATAATGGATTGGTAGTAGGTTAGTAGATTATTGTGGTTAGTTGTTTGAATTAGTGGTTTTAGTTGGGTTAAAAAGGGTGGTTAGTCGGTGTAGGATGATTGTTGAATTGTATAGGTGGTATATGTATGGATTATGTGGTTTGAATAATCTATATAGTTGTTGTATATATTATATAATAGTTATAGTGTTTGTTTAGGTAGTGTTAGTATTATGTGGTTATGGATTGGTTGTTTTTTGTATAGTGGTTAGTTGTATATTATTATGGAGGTGTGTATGTAGTATTATAGTTATTGGTTAGGTAAGTGATTGTGAGGGAGTGTTAGGGTTTGTGTTTAGTATGGTATTGTGTTTAATGGTAGTGATAGTTTATTTGGTATGTATTGTTGATATTTTGGCGTAGTTATATATATTAGTAATAGATTGTAGTGATATTATATTGATATGTATGTATTATAATTTGTTGATTTTTATGGGGTATTAGTAGTGTTGAATGTGAGTTTATAGTAAAACTGCGCCCTGAATCAAATGGTATTGAGTAAAAGATACCTCCCTGAGAAGTATTCACCCTGCTGGGAGATGGTTGCGAACCGTGACCTGTTGGAAGCCTTAGATTTACGTGCAAGTTGTTTTGTCTGACCCAGCTTTCAGGCAGATGGCTAAAGTAGAGCATCAACGACAAATGACTGTCCTATTGGAATAGTTGCACGCCACGGCGGTCTTCGTTAGGACAATGCTGCGCTCTTGTTCCGCTCACCATGTGGTTCTCAGGTCTGGGCAAAACAGGTACCGCTACATAGTGTTATGATGTATTACTTTAAAGACAGAATAGCTACAATAGATCGATGAGTGCGTTATTCAGATCATAATAATTGGCAGGAACTGCGCACAATGCAATTTGTTAATTGATAAGATTTAACACACCTTGACAGGTCTGCGGTAGGTCCATTGTTCAATTTCCTATGCAGGAATTATAGGTATTATAATAGTTAGGAGGTTTATATTAGGCGTATATTTATTATAGGTTTAATAATAGCCTTGAATTATTGTAGTATATAGTATATATATATATATAATATATATATACTAATATATATATATACTATAAAATCACTGATGTGTAATTAGTAGTGTAATATAATATATATAAATAATATATGTATGTTTTTTTTACTTTTATGTAAGTGTATTATTTTATATATTTAATTAGGTGAGTTGGTATGTATGTATAGGGTCATTAGTATAGATATATTATAGTTAGTATAGTTGTATAATAGTGAGTAATTATAATATAATATCTTACTTATATATATATATATGTAGTATACTTTTTCTTATATATAGTTTTGTTAGTGGTGCTGTATCTGTTTGGAAGCGACTGCTGGAATCAAGAAAATAACCGTGGCGAATGGAATTTATGAGAGCTTCTCTAGTATACTTCTAGACATTATAATGAATCGATATATATTGTGATATTAACTATATTTATGTAGTATTAACTATTATTGATATATATACTGGTAAGATATTATTAATATATAATATATAGGATTTATAATAATATTATATATATATATATGCATAATACTAGGTCATATATTATGAGTAATATATATATATATGATATAATTATGTTAATAATGTATTAATGTATAGTATATATATTATTATTATATTATTAATAATTATAATAATATGATAAATATAATAATAATATAATATATATAATATTAGATAATTTCGGTTAGATTCGGCAGAGGAATATTTTAAATATATACTTTTGTTAATTATATGCTGTAATTTCAAATATAAGAAAAGGACTCGGCCATAGATAAGTAATATTATTAAAGTTTAAGTTTTATATATAAAATATTATTTTAGCTGGGAATAGTATATATATTATATATATTATAATAATTATATATATAATATAAAATTATATATATATATATATTGTAAAAATGAGGCACTTTGAGATGGCATAATTGTAATGTTGCAATGCAACATTGCAACCTTCCTGAGGTTATTTTGTGATGTTGCAAAACAATGTAGTATGGTTATGATCTTTCATGGACCATTTTTAATGCTGCAGATTGTTATTGCCATTTGTTAAAATAGAAATATAAAGAAAAAGTTAAAAGTTATATCATGAAAATAAAATTTAAAAGTTAAGCCAACCCTTAAAAAGAAAACAGACTAAAAGATATTTAGTCACTGAATCAAAGTACTGATAACGTTGGAATGTAGCCCAGACTTCCCATATATAATGGTAGAAAAAATGCAACGTCAAGACCTTGGTGTTATAATGTTGAACAATAACACTATACATGATGTTATGTAATAATGTTGATGATGATGTTATAACGAAGTAGTGTTGGCATGAGGAAATAATTATGTAATGTTTTGCAAGGGAATGTGTTCCTTAATATGAAAATAATGAAAGAAAGAGAAATATTATGTAAACAATAAAGCGATGTTATGAAAAAGAAATATTTCCTTAAAATTAAAAAGAACACGGTGAAATCTCTCGTTTTAACTCGTTCTTGTTATGTAATGACAATGATATAATGCGAAAAGTTTGATATTACGTCATCATTGATATGGTATAGCTAAATAATGGGAACATATATTTTTAAAAAAAGTAATACAACAAAATGAAAGAAAAAAGTATCAACTAAAACGAAGAATTTTTAAAGAAAAATACCTAAAAGAAAAGAAAACTAAAAATATTTAAAGGTATAACAATGAGAAAATTAGGAAATATCTTCGTTTGAAGTATCATATTTGCCCTTATACGTGCAAACACTGTAATTAGATGGAAAGAGTGATGATTTCAAACTTAAGAGTCTCGAATCCGAATCCTCATCCGAAGAGAATACATTCTCAACCAGATTTTGAAGGTGAAAATTGTTACTTATCTGGTTTATAGATGGCGCTTCTTATGATGTTATCATATGACACCCTTGTTATAATGTATCCTCGGTGTAGCAGAGGTTAAATGACCATGCACCCCCTAGAGGAGGGTGCTGGCCCCCTCCAAGTATGAAATGACCGTAGAATGATGAAACTGGATAAACACCCTTCTTATAAGGTATCATCGGTACAGTCGAAGTACAGGGATGGGGCTATGCCCCAAAACCTTGGAATTGACATAGAACTATGAAAAGATGAAACTTGGGATACAGCTTTTCTTATATGAATCTTCGTCAACAGGAATTGAGGTTACGTGTTTCGCTACGTTGTGGTCTCGATGACTTGTGTTTAAGCGGTTGATGGTCTATAGATGGCCTGTTCCTTGATGATGTTATTATATACACTCTTGTTAATAATGTATCGCTCGTGTAGGCCAAGAGGTTAATGACATGCATCCCACTAGAGAGGCGTGCTGGCCCTCCAAGTTGTGACACTGACCGTAGAAGATGAAACTTGATAAACACCCTTCTTATAAGGTATCATCAGTACAGTCGAAGTACAGTGACACTAAGCCCATCGAGGGATGGGGCTATGCCCCAAAACCTTGGAATTGACATAGAAAGATGAAACTTGGGATACACTTTTCTTATAAGGTAATCTCGTCACAGAATGAGTACGTGCGCTACGCTCATACGTGTGTAGGTGGTTTGAGCCCCAAATCCTTGTATAATGTGACAATAGAAGGATGAAACATGTTACAAATTTCTTATAATGTAACTTCGTCGCAGACGAGGTTAGATATGGCTGCATTCCCCGTATGGGGATGTAGAACGCCAATCCTTGAAAAATTGACATGGAAGATGAAATATTGCAGAGCACAGAAAAAGAAGGATAAATACGACCTGGAGGAAGAGCCACGATGCATGAGTTGAAAAGTGATGGACGTGAAAATTTGTGAATCTTGTTTAAATTTATATTTATTTTTAAAAAATATTTATTTTTTCCAATTGTTTATTTATTTTCGTTTAAATTAAAGCATTTTGTTTTTACTAAGATTTTTATTCTTTTATGTTTATAAACTTAAAAAATTTGCATACTTTACACACCCTAAAGCAATATAATTCAGTAAAACGTTGAAAATCAAAGCCACCCACGCATAAACCCCTCCACGCACCCTACATAGCTAAATACCATCTCTTAACTTGCCTAAACTATGATCAATAGTTGATCTATGATCTATGATAATAGCTAATATTTTTATAAATAACAACAATCATATCGTATTTCGATGCCAAACCAGTTAACCACAATTGGCTTTCCTGCATCATAGACGTAAAATTGTCTGTTTGTTACCCCTAAGCAGTAAATCAGGTATATCAGTAAATCAAAGTACCACCCCACACAACCACTCCCCTTAATGATCTAGCCTGTTATCGAATTATGAATTACTTGATCAAGTCAATATCGTAAAACATAGAACGAACAAAAGACTGTTTATTATATTGTTTATTTATTGTTTATATTATATTTACTAAATTTATGTTGTTAGGTTTAAACTTACAAAATCAATTTCTTACTACCCTAAGCAGTAATATCATAAATCAAGTCAAGTCATACTTTCAACTTTGGTGGACTTCAAGATATATTGATCTACGATTTGCCTTGAGATCTATTGAATTATGACTAATTGACTATTGATCTCTTGATTCAAGACATACTTGTATAGAACAAATACGCAAACTTTATATATGCTTAATTTATTGTAAAAATATATTTTTACAAAATTTTTATTCATGTTATTTTATATATTAAACATTTGCGTTTCTACATACCACAAATAGCCAGGAAGATCATAAGACTAACCACCCCTACCCTCCCACCCTAGCATGATCTATTGATCTATTTGATTATAGATCTATTGATCTATTGAATATTGAATTAAGCAATATTTTCAAGTGTTTAAAATAGGCACCGCGGAACTGCAGCCCCCCAAAAGAATTCAAACAAATATCACAAAACAGCATTGTTATTTGTAATTAAACTCCTCTCTCCATATATTCTATATATATTATATATTATATATTATATTATTTATAACTAGTAATATAAGTATATGTATCATATAAGTAGTATAAAATATTGATAATTTAGTAAAAGTATTATTATGATTAATATGATTATATATATTATATATAATTATATTATACATAGAATTTTTTTATTCCAAGTTTAATTTGTTAGAAAATATAGGAATTCTTGAAGAAATGTGTTGTGTTCCGAAAGACGCTATATGTAATATTTCTACTGTATAACCGAGCGGTGAGAGTTCAGCGTAGTAGCTTAATAAACACGTTGGAATACTAAAAACAAATTTTGTTCCGCTGATTATTTCTTTTTGAGCTTTTCCACATTTATTCTCTTAAAATTTCGATCATTTTTGCAGTTTTAACTGATCGTTTTTCAACAACATATCATTCGCCAATTAGTGAAATAATATTAATATATAATCCATATAATATAATAATAAATAGTATAATAGTATAGATATGATATAATATATAGATATAATATAGGTTCAAGTTATATTTGTGCGTTATATAGTTTGTATAGTGTATCTAGTGCGCGAGCTGTTTACGGTGGTAGAGCACTAGAGGCCGGGCTTCCTCTTAAAGAAAATTAGAAGAAACTTATATGAGTGAAGATAATTGAGTTGCAAATTACTGTATTTAGTTTACTATCAAATTAACGTTAAAATGTATACAGAGGATCGCCAATTTGTAACATTAAAATCAGTTAGTCTTGCCCGAACATTATTTTTTATAGAATTCATTGACCTGGAGCATTCGATTGGTTGCTTACTAGAGAGTTTAATATAATGCTTTAGAAAACACTGGTTGCATGGCAACGTAAAAGAAACCTTATCTTGTTTTGTCTATTTGAGGATTTTCCACAAAGCCTCCTCTTCTGAGAGTGTAAAAAATAATCCTCTGCCAAAATTGGCAACTGCTACTCATGAAGTAGAGTTGCCCTTGCAATAAATATGTGAAACAAAAAAAAGGAAGAACATTTTTTTTAAAAATAATAAAAAAAATCATAACATATATATAATATATAATAATTATAATATTAATATATTTATATGTGATGTATAATAATACAATATATATATATATATATATTATAGTTAATATGTATATAGTAAAATAATATATATAATTATCTGAGAGAGAGAAGAGAGAGAGGAGAGAGAGAGAGAGAGATGAGAGAGAGAGAGAGAGAGTTATACTAAAAATTACTACATTTGAGACCGGGATGCCAAGGTGTAAGAAGTGAAGGAAAAAGTCCCAGATATGGGACTCATTGGGGGGCAACGCTAAGTTCACGCAAACGATAACGATTTAAGTGTGATTAGAGGCGTATTTTGGATCACCTGTCAATCAGTCTAGGTGATACTCTAAACTTCAAGGTGAGAATTTAGCCATGTCCTCCTCATGGGATGAAATGGTTGTCAATAACATTAACAGAATGCGTACGTGTTTGTGATATCTGAATTATGGAAACTACGGTGAATATAACTGTGCAAGGTTTTTGGATAACGCACAATGCAGGATTTTAATAAAGAGAGGTAGTATTTTGAATCTCTTGGGGAGGACGCAAAAGTTAGTTACGTTGCCGGATCGGGACAGGTAGTGGTTGTATGTAGGACATATAGAGGTTACAGGAGAGAAAACGTTCCTCCGGTTTAAATATTGTAGTGGTAACTCGTGGTGACGAAACTTTATGAAATTTAATTATGAAATTAATTGAACAAGCTGTATTTAATATATTATAATTGTTAGTATAAGATCTTTTACTAATGGTGTTACGAATGGAAGTCATGTACTTAAAATAAAATTACATTGCGAAAAATTTATGTTATTAATATATCAAATATGTGTGAAAGTTACAAGACAATAAGGAAAAACTTACACTGTTAAATAATATCATATATGAATATATATAGATGTTATTATTGTATATATTATATGTATATATATAGTTATAAATATAATATATAGTATAATGTATAGTATATCTTTATATATTAATTATATATTTTTTGGTTGTTATAGTATTTATATATTAAATTAGATTGTTGTATATATATATATATTATAAATATATTATTATATTATCATAGTATTGATAATTATATATAGATATATATATATGTATTATTATATTATATAATATAGATATATAATAATAGATTTAATATTAAGTATAGTAATTTATTGATTATATTGACTATGTGTTGTCTGGGGAGTGTTGTTATATATGATATGTATGTGTATGTTTGATTCGGTGATGTTCATATCCCAGAGAGATGGCAGGTAATTCTGTTGAGTATGTAGATAGTGTTAAGGTATTATATCTAATAAATATATAATTCGTATATTAATATATATATTATATGGTATATTATATATAGATATTATATATATATTATATATAGATGTTAAAAAATATAAATTATAGTTGTTATATGAGTAGTAGTAGTTAATGAGATATAGTATTATTATTATTAGTTGTTGTGTGTGTTGATGCCATATAAAAATGTTCGGTTCTACAGAGCCGCCACTGATATATATAGATATTAAGTATATATTATACCATACCAAAGCACATGAAAACAAGCGCTATATAAATTATTCAACTAGATACTACATTAAATAATATATATTAATAATAGTATAGTATATAATATAGTACTTTATATAATTATTAAGTTATTATAGTAATAATATATGATATATTATAAATATAATAATATGATATGATTATAGAGTAAAATAAGTAGTAGTATATGTAGGTTTATAAGGTGTTAAAAATAAAATATAGTATATAATATATATTAAGGGTTATATAATATATATTATATATATATATGAGGTAGTATTGAGTATATATATATATGTGTATTATAATAAAGTTGATTGTATATAATTATTACGTATAGCTTAGGTGTATGTGGATTAGTAAGTATTATATTATTGAGTGTAGATAGTTTGTGTGGTATATATTGTATTTTAGTTTATTAGATAAGTATAGTATTAATATATTGTATATATACAATCATAAGGCATAATAAGTATATATATTAAAATATGTATAGATGTAGGATTTTTTGATATGGGATGTTAAAATAGAAGTGATGTATGTTAGTTATATTATAAAATAGAACATAAATAAGAAAAGATACATTACTTTCAGTTGCTGTTTATTATATATATATCGTCTATATTAATCAGGTTCTTTAAAGTATAATGATTAAAATACAGTTTATATATCTGTGCTAAGCAAATATTAGATACTAAATATTAGTGTTGTAGTGATGCCAAAATAATATCTGATGCCAATTCAGAGAAAAAAAATTGCGGATATCTATACGATAGTCATCGTACCCTTCAGTTGTATATAATTATAATAATGATTTAGAGGTTAAATTAATAATATATTAGTAAGTGAGATAAAAAGGTAGGATACTAATAATGGTAATAAATTAATATATAACTGAATAATATAAATCTATATAGAAGATATAGATATAGAATATTAGATTATATAATATAAGTATAATATGATGATATATTATATATAATTATATAGTATATAAGATAATAAATATAAATATTATATAAACATATATAATAGAGTATTATAGATATATATATTAATATGTATAAATCTTATATGAAATATAATATATAATATTATATTAGTATATATATATACAAAGATTAAATATAATAAAAATATATATAATAATAATGTATTTAAATATATATAGTAGTAAATGATATAAAAAAATAATTTTATATTATATATATGCTTATTATCCAATACATAAATAAATATAATATTAATAACATAAAATAAAAATATATATATAATAGTAAGAAATGATAGGATAAGAAAATATAATTATATATAATATATAGTAATTTTATATAATAATATAGTTAATATATTATATAATATTATATAATATATAATATATAGATATAGAATATCTTATGTATTAAATAATCACATCGACAAGAATATCTTATTTGATATCCTAAGAGGAAACACTATTAATAAAATATATGTTATATATATTAATAATATATATATATAATATTATATAATGATGATATACTATATATATAGTATATAAGTTAAGATTATATACAGTATGTGCTTTATATAGTAAATAGAAATAGTATAATATATATTATATATACTATAGTATATATTATTGTAGATATATAGTATATATATATAATAGTAAGATAGTGTATATCTTGTAAATTTACTATAATTATAAAAATGGCAGCACCCCCATGCACAGACACCAAGAGCGGCCACTTTTTATACCCATCACCAAAAATTGATTATTGATGAAATTCATGGAGATCCATTATAACGCCAAATGTTTATTTTTTTTATTAATAACTTAAAAAATTTGGCGTTTATCATACCCTATGTTTGTTAACATAGAATCAGAATCAGCGAATCAAACTCCACAACACCCTCATCGTCACCCACCCCATGATCATTGATCTAGATTCTTTAGATCATTAATTCTGATTCGGCTCTTTTGAAGTCATGTTCAATATTTTGTATAACATACACAAAAACTCTTATTTATTTCTATCTCTTTGTTCACCTTTTCTTTTACTAACATTCTAACTATAAGTAAGAAATACCAGACGAATTTGTGAAAGGTAGTAAATCAGTAAAGGGCAGTAAGATCAAAACCACCCACCTCACCTACCCACCCCATCATCTATTGACTAATTGATCTATTGATTCAAGTCATATTTGATAGCATACCCAAAAACTTTATTTATTTTCTATATTTGTTTAAAATAATCTTTTTATGAAATTTTGTCATTTTAAGTTTATTCACTCAAAAAACGTGCACTTTTTTCACCTCTAAATCATAAATCAGCATATATCAAACCACCCTCACGGGCCTGCAACCTTCCATCCCACCATGATACCATATTGGAATATATTTCTATAACAAGACAGAGGTTGAAGGGTAAAATAGAAAACTTAATTGTCGATAATTTGTTTAACATTTATTGTTTGTCCATTGTTATTCTTTTATGTTTATAACTGAAAAAACTTGTCTTTTAAATGTCCTCTAACTCTATTTTCAAAGTCAAATTAGTAAATCAAAAAACCCACCCCCGCACCTCTGCACCCCTCCCACCCATGCCATGATCTATCGATCATGATCTATTATTCTGTCACATTCGCGAAACGAGAATGCTAACAATGTACAAAGTTTTACATATCATAGTAATATTACAGAAAATATAGTATATCCTACTAGACTATCACAATCCCCTAAACGAATAACTGCAACATAAAAATGTTAATCCAATAACAAAAATTAAGTTTTCTGAATAAATGGAGTAAAGTGTTAGTTTAACTGATCCAGGAAGCATAAAATAGTTAAGTAGTCAACACCCGCGCGATGCCTTCTTCCCTCGCCTCACCCATCCATGGTCGTATTGACTATTGATTGTTCACAGTATTCAAGTCATATTCGAGTAGTCATTTTGGATAAACAACATAAAAAAAGTTTTTAAACTGACTCAAACAATTATGCTATACGTATAAACAAGTTTCACATCAAGAAAGCTAGAGCATATCGCTATAACTGAACTATGAGTAGATGGATCTGATTGTAACAACGACAAACCAACAGTAGGGCCTTTGCGCACTTAGATAAGACAGCTAACATGAACAAAGTTCCATTACTTAACAACAGTAATGTGACTAACATAGCATGCAAAACCTAACCTATTCAACACTTTCAAGCAATATCTCTAACATATCAATAAATTTTACATAAAGCAGAAATATGAGTAAAATGTTCAATAATAACTAAAATAATATCATAATCCTAAAGAATAATTGCAAACAGAACAAGTTTTATCCAATCATAACATAAAGTTCTTGAACTTAATTTATCCATAGGAACAGGTTAAGTTAAGTGATTAAAGCGGTAATCAGTAAATCAGGTAAATCAAGATCACGCCGTCCCATCTCTTCCCTTCACCTGCCTCCCCACTCCATGATTCTATTAAGTATATTCGAGTCGGTATTTACTCGTTAGGTGTTATGATATTTTTGTATTAACAACCTAGTTTTAAAAATACGGGTGTTTTGCTAATTTGTGATGGATGTTTTATAAAACTCATAAACAAAGGGTTTGTGTGGCCTGTATGCTAGAGTTAAGATTGACATGAGAATTTTGCTAAATGTCTACGTTTATTCAAGTTCAAAATGATATTAGATTTGATATGCGTGATACTTGATGTAAGGTAGCAATCATTGGCATAAGTGATAGATCGATCTTTGATAGGTGGACCACTGTAAGAATTGTAGATCATACTGCTACTGCGAAGACATGTGGAAATAGGTGGGGGTATGATTTTAGTTTTGTAGGTGATGCTACGTTATCCGGTTGCTTTTACCGTGTGATTATGTAATAAGGGTAACTATGTTTAAGTTTAAGCAGCTTAATTGCTAACGTTTAGGTAGATTTAGCTTGTCGTTGTTACATTTAAGTGTCTTAGAGCTTCAGTTATTGGAGGTTAGGGGGCTTGATGATGAAACTTGTTTACAGTTAAGCATATTATTCGTGTCGAGAGTATGATGAATGTAGGTTAAGATTCAGTTGGTTTGTACAGTATGTAGTGTGTTTCGTTAGTTTGGTTATTGATTAGTGTTGGCGGTGTTGATTTTTGATGTGAAAACTAGGTGTTATGTTGTAGCATTGTTAGTCGCTGAACCAGTTGCGTATGAATAGTAGGTAAATATGAAAATTTTGTTGTTTTTAAATTATCCTACTATTTGTGAATTGTAAAATCTTAACATATGTTTCTATGGTAAAGGGAACTTTAAAAGTGTAATTAGTTTTTACTGCTGCTTCGTATGCACGATAGTTACTGTACTGTTGCTAAGTATGAAACTGTTGTGAATGTTAGATCAGTTTCCTCGTGCTTAAGGTTGTTAGGTTGGTCGTTTACAGTTTATAGTGGTACGTAGTTCGGGTTTAGATGGGTTAAGTTTTTATTGATGTTGATATAAGCTGTAGCGTGTTACAATATTGCGTTGTCAGTCATAGTATAAAGGAACGTTATTTGTTGTTAGTTGTTGGTCTCAAAATGTGGATGACTCGAAACGATGACTTAATCAAGGGAGATTTTAATTAGATGAGGAAGGTGGGAGGAGGAGGGGAGGGGTGGGGCGGTTTAGATTAGCTTGATTTACCACTCGTAGATCACTAACCTGATACACTTTACAGATATTTTATTCGAAGAACTTATTTTATATATTTTGGATAAAAACTTGTTAGTTGCAAGATTTGCGTTAGGATATGAAGTATTATGGG
>JABUQX010088015.1:2500-5000 GCA_015478945.1 Trachelipus rathkii
AAGAAATTAGAAAGAAGAGGATGGGGAAGGATATGGTAAAGCTCCATTAATTCCATAAAGATGTTAGCTAAGATGGGGGAAAGAGGGGATCCCATGCTTAAGCCAGAAACCTGTTTGTAGAATGAATTATTAAAATGAAAATAGTTATGTTTAAGAGAGAGGAGGATAAGTTGTTTGATGAGAGGGAAGGGATGAGAGAGGATGAAATTATTTTCAAGTATGAAGCGTTCTAGAAGAGAGATGGTGAAAGGGACAGGCACAGATGTGAATAATGAGACAACGTCGAAACTGAGAAGGTTATGTGTATTAGTGTTGATGTTTTTTGTTTTGGAAATAAAATCTTCGGTGTTTTTTTTATATGTGAAGGAGAAATGTTACCTATGAGGGGTTTGAGTGTATTAGCTAACCATTTTGATAGTTTGTAAGTAATGGAGTCAATATTAGAGATGATAGGTCTGAGTGGGTTATTTTGTTTGTGTGTCTTTGGGATACCATAGAATTGTGATAGTTTGGGTAGTGAGGATTTTAGTTCATTATGTAGAAGGGGGATATCTGAAAGAGTGTTTTTTAGTTTACTGTTGAAGAGGTTTTGTGAGTTTTTTAATGGATTAGTGGTGAGTTTGGAGTATGTGTTACTGTCATCAAGAATTGTGTTGCATTTAGTGATGTATTCGTGGTGGTTGAGAATAACAATGTTGTTTCCTTTGTCTGATCTGGTAACTATAATGTTGTTATTGTTAGAAAGTGAAGATAGAGCATCATAAAATTTTTGTGGGAATTTATTAAGATATGAGTGGTTGAGAATGTTGGAAGTTATTATACCTTTTGAAAAGTCAAAATTATAGTGTTGGTTCGCATTAGATTTTTCCACAATTCAAAGTCTGTAATGAACCTTTTTTTTTGTATTAAGAAGATACAACTTAAATTTATACAACGGTGTCTAAAAAATCTAGTCATTCCTAGAACAATGATACCATCTTCTATCAACTACAATAAGCATGAACCTTTCCCAGAAATATTTAGGCACCTCCTGAATAATAAAATTTCCTTTATCAAACTTGAAATTAAATCTACGTTCGGTAAAACCTTCAAAATGTTTAAGGATTTCCAAAACTTATGGTATCTGACTCACCCTAACTCTTTAGCAGAACTCTCGGATTTACTAAATTATGCTCATAATAAAAAGGATGAAATAATTTCAATTAAGAGAACAAATTTAGAAAATAAATTCAACAAAATTTATTATAGCAGTATTTGGACCTCAAGCTCAAACCATGAACAAATTATAAATCTTTCTAATTATCAATTAACTAAAGATCAACAGATACTATTGGGATACGGACTATCGTTTTCTTTACAGCAGAAAGATCCCATAAAAAGGTTCATTACAGACTTTGAATTGTGGAAAAAATCTAATGCGAACCAACACTATAATTTTGACTTTTTAAAAGGTATAATAACTTCCAACATTCTCAACCACTCATATCTTAATAAATTCCCACAAAAATTTTATGATGCTCTATCTTCACTTTCAAACAATAACAACATTATAGTTACCAGATCAGACAAAGGAAACAACATTGTTATTCTAAATCACCACGAATACATCACTAAATGCAACACAATTCTTGATGACAGTAACACATACTCCAAACTCACCACTAACCCATTAAAAAACTCACAAAACCTCTTCAACAGTAAACTAAAAAACACTCTTTCAGATATCCCCCTTCTACATAATGAACTAAAATCCTCACTACCCAAACTATCACAATTCTATGGTATCCCAAAGACACACAAACAAAATAACCCACTCAGACCTATCATCTCTAATATTGACTCCATCACTTACAAACTATCAAAATGGTTAGCTAATACACTCAAACCCCTCATAGGTAACATTTCTCCTTCACATATAAAAAACACTGAAGATTTTATTTCCAAAACAAAAAACATCAACACTAATACACACAACCTTCTCAGTTTCGACGTTGTCTCATTATTCACATCTGTGCCTGTCCCTTTCACCATCTCTCTCTTCTAGAACGCTTCATACTTGAAAATAATTTCATCCTCTCTCATCCCTTCCCTCTCATCAAACAACTTATCCTCCTCTCTCTTAAACATAACTATTTTCATTTTAATAATTCATTCTACAAACAGGTTTCTGGCTTAAGCATGGGATCCCCCCTTTCCCCCATCTTAGCTAACATCTTTATGGAATTAATTGAACTTTACCATATCCTTCCCCATCCTCTTCTTTCTAATTCCTTCTGGTTTAGATATGTTGATGCTGTTTTTGCCGCGGTACCCCTTAACATCAACTCTTTGGATATTCTCACACACATTAATAACATACACCCTAATATAAAATTTACTATTGAAAATTCCACTAACAATACCCTTCCTTTTCTTGATACTTTGATGATTTGGACTCACAATACCTTACAATTTTCCATCTACAAAACCCACTGCCAACCTTTACAACACACATTGGTTC
>JABUQX010088015.1:10000-20000 GCA_015478945.1 Trachelipus rathkii
GCACGACAATACCATCTAGGTTAGGTTTAGGTCTTGGGCGACAATCCATCTAGGTTAGGTCTAGGTTTAGGGCAACGACGACAATCATCTAGGTTAGGTCTAGGTTTTTGGGCAAGGACGGTCCTCTAGATAGGTCGTACTGTACGGCTTTTAAGTCTATGTTAGGATAAAGTGTGGTTAGGTAGACCCAGATTTAATATATATATATAACTATAATATATATATATATATATATATATATATATAATTAATATATATATATATATAGTATATATATATATATATATTAATATATATTATATATATATATATATATATATATATAATATATATAATATAATTCGACATAATCGATATCAAAAGGTCAGACGAAAGGTTCCATTTTTAACCATATTATATATATATAAATTTTAATTAATAATAATTAAAATATATAATTATATTATATATATATATATAATATATAATATATATAATATATATATATATATATATATATTAAATGTGTATTATTTGAATATATGCAATGGCGTGTGTGCCATAAACGTCTGTGCACTTTTGAAAAAGGGGGGCTGACGTCCATACCCTCCTGTGCAGTGTGCACCATTATAAATGTCCGTTAAAGTAAATGCCAAATGCCTGTTGTAAGAGGTATTCAAACTGTTAGAGAAGCATTTAAATTACCAATGAGAGATGGTGAATTTGAATGAGCGACTTAGATGCGTAGGTCCATCTGGGGCACCGACATCAGTCCGGGATTCTGTTGAGAAACCTCGGTGAAGAGAAGAGGTAGGCACTAACAGTGTGCTATCTATAACAATAAAACAATTGTGTATTCCATTATAAATAAGTCTTTGTGGTACGTTAAATTAATTAATTACCTTTATTTCCCAATTGTCAAAGGACAATTACTATCATTAAATTTCATGTAGAATTAAAACAATAGAAAAATCCCACTTTTCAATACCCCAAAGTAATTTAACTACATGATATCCCTCTGTCTATATATATATATATATTTATTATATATATATATATATATATATATATTAATAATATATATATATATATAAATATATATATATATATATATATATGGTAAAATTTTAACTTTTCGGCAGCAATAATTTTTTTAGAGTTCATTTTCGATATTTGTTGGGTTCGATTAAATCGAAAATCGATACTTTGTTATATCGATAATAAAATCGATATTTGGTAAATGCGATACATATATATATATATTATATATATTATATATAATTATATATATATATAATATATATATAAATATATATATATATATGTAATATATATATATATATATATAAGTAAATCAAATGTCCCAAATGGTTTTGAGATTTATAGAGTACGAATAGATTGTTGCGAATAAATGTCCCAAAAGTACTCAATTTTTGGGATTTATTTTTTTTGGGTATATCACTAACGAATACCCAAGGGTATACCGCCCGATGTCAGGAGTCGGGGTCTCTTGGCCTCTAGGTGGAACTATGGCGGGACTAATCCCCCTTCCGGGGATGATCTCGGACATCCCGCTCTTTTTTGGTCTTGGGTGTCGCGGGGTTCCTCCGACCATCCCCTCCGGGGTAAGAAAACGTCCCCCCCTCCGTCCCCCATCGGCTCGAGCCCCTAAAAAGGGTAAATAACTCCATTTTAGGGGGCTCGTTGAACTCACTGTGGCCGTAAAAGTAGCCACAACTTTACTGATCCACTGTTAGTAAAAACTAGCTCTAATCTTTTACTGATAGACTGTTTAGTAGCTTGCGAATATATATATGTATATATATCATATATATATATATATATATATAATATATATATATATATATATATATATATATATAATATATATATATATATATAATATATATATATATATATATATATATATATATATATACCTCACGGAAAAAGTTAAACCAGTCTACAACTGTTTTTGGACTAAAATCAACGTACATTGATACCTTTGCTACTGTTACATCTTGTACAAAATAAAACAATGCTAAAAAAAACCTAGCAAACTCCAATCGTTTTGGCATATATGAAACAAATCACTTACATTCATTTCTAAACTTACGCTGACAACTCCACTTAAAACACAACCGACGAATATAAAGTTTGAACCAATACTGAATCCGATGTTTTGTTAACAGTGTTGCCAACTCAAAATATGAGAAGGTACTAGATTTTATTAAAAAAAATAAAAATGCCAATGCCAATATTTGATGAAAAAAGCAATAGACGCCTCAAAAAATCAGTAAAAATAAGAACACGCGTTTAGTAAAATTTTGCACTTAAGTAGCAATAAACGCACTAGATCTATTGCAAAATGCACCAAATTGGAATCACTGGTTTTGTATTTTAATCATATTCAATACAAATTAATCGATTTACAATAATCGATTTAATGATTACAACATATATCAGTGTATCGTTTAATTCCCATAAAATATCGAATGGACTTAGTTTTTATTTTTTTGCTGCCGAAAGGTAAAATTAAGCATATATTTATATATATTGTATACTATAATATATATATATATATATATATATATATTATATATATAATAATAATATATATTTATTATATATTATATATATATATATATATATATATATACGGTTAGTCCCTGGCCAGTTTATTAGACGCACCTTACTTTTTTTTCGAATTATTAACTTCCGAGGACCAGGGAACAAATACGATTGAACTTTCATTGATATACTTGATGGAGTTTCGTTAACAAACTATTTCTTATGAAAAGAAATGCATTTATACGTTTTACTTTGAAGCAAATGCGTTATACATTGGTTCAGTAGCGCTCTGACCACGAGCGAGTGAAAACGTTTTTTGCGGGATTCTCTTTGAGATGCCATTTAATCTGTTTTTTTTTTTGTGCTTGATATCATTCGTTTGTGATTTGAAACTTCAAATAGTACATTCCTTATCTGTTTTTGTGATTTACTGGACAGTATTTTCAGTAATAATGGGTTAAAGAAGTGATTTGACATCTCAAAAGAGTGCAGAGATTAAAGCGCTGATCAGAATTGAAAGTTATTCTAATCGAAAAATTTCGCGAAGATTGTTTGTCTCTGAATCGTCTGTGAGGCGATTCAAGAAAAAAATTGAGTTAGGTCAAGAATTAATTCCTCAAAGGAAGAGAAAGTGCGGCCGAAAGCCGATTTTTACACCAAGATCAGAACGTTGTTTGAAGAAGATTTGTATTGAAGATCGGTTTGCCTCTACAAGAAACATTACATCCAAGCTTAAAAGCAGTGGCATCCATGCATCTGAAAGAACTGTGAGGCGCAAACTGTCCTATTTACATTTCAAGGCCTACAGACCCGCTCGGAAGCCAAAATTGACTGCTGCTATGAAAATGAAACGTCTCAACTGGGCCAGTGACCTCAAGGATAAAAACTTGAACTTCTGGAAATCGGTGATATATATATATATATATATATACTATATATATATATATATATAATATATATATATATATATATATATATATATACTGCTATATATATATATATATATATAACACATATATATATATATATATATATATATGCCTGCATCCGAAACAACTTATGCATACAACTAAAAACTATAACAACTACA
This sequence comes from Trachelipus rathkii, assembly GCA_015478945.1. Taxonomy (NCBI): domain Eukaryota; kingdom Metazoa; phylum Arthropoda; class Malacostraca; order Isopoda; family Trachelipodidae; genus Trachelipus; species Trachelipus rathkii. The sequence continues at coordinate 13,641 of JABUQX010088015.1, forward strand.
GGAAAATAAATAACATTTTTGATTTCAGCAAGCAATATCATCGATCGTTGAAACTTAAAGAAAAAAAAATTATTTTATTCTAATAATTATTAAAATCAAATCCCCGGTTGGCCGAGAAACCCCGACACTCTTTCCATCTTTGTGGTTTACACCCTTGGGAGTATCTTTAGTTAAAATCATTTGGCAACTTTGACGGTCCTCGGAGCGCTAGCGCTCCATCGTTCTTCTAAACTTAACGAAGTCATTATCATATAGTTTTTAACATTTTTAACAATTTTAAATTTTTCAAAAGCCTTATTTATTTTTATTTATTTTTAATTTCATCGATAAAAACGTCTCCTGATTAATAAAATGTTTTTCTGTAGCTGTTATAGTTTTTAGTTACATGCATGATTCATTTTGCTTTCGGGAGGCTGATCATATATATATATATATATATATATATATATATATATAACTATATATATATATATATATACTACTATATATATATATATATATATATATATATATATATATATATAACTATATATATATATATAATATATATACTAGTATATATATATATATATATATATAGCCATGAAACTAAAGAAAGTACCCGCATGATATCTCTAAAACTAAGATAGGTACAAGAAAACTAATAACATATATGGAATCACCGAATGCAATTTGTATGAAAAAAAAGGATTTTTTTTTTTTAACTAAAAGAATACCCTAGTGTAAATGGCAAAGATGCAAAGTTGGGGTCTCTCGGCCTCCAGGGGGACTTCGTCCCCCCTTTGTCCCACCATCGGCTCGAGCCCCCTAAAAAAATCAAAAAAATCATACGCTGATTCCAAATATGTTATTAGCATATAAAAAAAATCCTTTTTTTTCATACAAATTTCATCGCTGATTCCATATATGTTATTAGTTTTCTTGTACCTATCTTAGTTTTGAAGATAAAAAAAAAATCATTTTCCATACAAATTTCATACGCTGATTCTATATATGTTATTAGTTTTCTTGTACCTATCGTAGTTTTGGAAATAAAAAAAATAAAAAAATTTTTTTTTGTTCATTTTCCATACAAATTTTTTACGCTGATTCCAAATATGTTATTAGTTTTCTTGTACCTATCTTAGTTTTAGAGATATCATGCGGGTACTTTCTTTAGGTTGGCCATATATATATATATATATATATATATATATATATAACATATATTATATATATCCATCGTTAGGGTAATAACCTTAGCATATGCTGCTGCTGTAACTATATATATACATATATATATATAGGGGCGTGAGCAGGGGGGGAGGGGGGGCCCTGAATCTTGGCGAAATAAAATTATGAACCTTATATGTTTGCCAGACGACGTTTTTAAGGGTTTATTAGTAGAAAAACTGAAAAAAATACATCAATCGATAGATAATGAAGTAGTAATTACTAATTAATAACGTATTATATTATTTTTTCTAAAGTTTTAATGTGATTTCGTTTTCATATTGGGTTAAAGTCAACTAGTTTGTGCTTTTATACAGCTGGATTCTTCCGACATTATTCTCCGCTAGAACTTTCAGTATGTCGATACCATTTGGCGGCTGCCAAAGCTGTTAAATCAATCACGGAAGGCGTACCCTTTGATATTCAGCTGCAGAAAACACATTAAAAAAAACAATTACAAAAAAAAAAAAAAATATTATAGAAATTTTAAAGACCATATTTATATATATATATATATATATATATATATATATATATATATATATATATATATATATATATATATATATATATATTTATATATATATATATATATATATATATATATATATATATATATATATATTAGGGATGTACCGATAGTATCGGTATCGGTAGTATCGGCCATTTTTGATGGTATCGGTATCGGTATCAGTTAAAATGGCCGATACTTAGCCGATACTTCTTACTTTTTGGGTGAAAAATTATGAGAAACTTTTAGATTCAATAATAAATCTAGTTCGATATAGATAGCTAGAACCAAGTTATGTTTTTCCTCGATTTCCTTTTAACTTAGATTTTTATCGTTTCTCTTCAACTTGGTCTTTAGCGTAAAGTTTACCTATTTGGACCATTATTATAATTTATACAGATTTATCTACTTTTTTAGTTGATCAATAGTATTTTTTTTTTGTATGCAATTTCGTGAGAGCGTATGAGTGCGTGAGTGTTTTTAAACTTTCTGGATTATTCATATTTTAGATATTTGCTGTAAATAGGGTTTTATCGTTTTAAAATTTAGGTTTTAGCTTACGAATAAATTTTCCTCATTTCTCCTTTGGTTTTTGTCTATTTATATCCTGTCTTTTTTTTTTCTTTTTTTTTTGTGATTGCATGTGCGTGTATGATAGCAGATTTTCACAGGCGTAGCTTTCTTTACTTTACCAAAATCAATGGCTTGCACTCTAACTCTGCATCCGCCCGGAATACACTACCTCTCCAACAAAACCTAATTTTATGCTGTTGTCGTAGACCCAGATGGCTAAAATTCATCCAACTTCAACTCGTTTAATATATCCAACTATAACTTATTTTTATAATTTCCCGTTTAAGGGGTGGAGTATGTGCCTATGTAAATATAAACATTCCTATGATAACACGTCCGAGAATCTCGAATCTCCTAACTTCGATGTTCGGTTTCAAATCTTTCTTCCTTCTACTACAAAAAATATTCTTATGCTTCTGCTAATGTTCTCCTAACAGAACAGATTTTCATGCACCTTTTTTGATTACCTTACTACTTCTCACGAGATTGTGATATCTTCTATCCAAATACTGAGGTCCTCTATTTGAGGGATTTCAATGTACACCAAAACTGAATTGTTGGATTCCTCTCGTACTGATTTAGTTGGGAGGAAACCGAATCATTCAGTATTCTCAATCAACGATCTGGAGCAACTGATAAAATAACCTACACACATTCGGGATCGTCCCAACCGATTCTTGAACACTTGACCTATGTTTCACCACTGGTCCTTCTCTCTATCATACACCACCTTCGCTCCTATCAGTAAATCTGACCACAACCCTTATATCACTTAATTTTAATACTTTCTCTCAACATCTCCACTTGCCTATGCGGTTTTCTGGCCTTTGATCAGGCCTGATTTGGGGGGCATTGCAGTTATTCTACGCTAACTATAATTGAAGTGACTGCTTTGACTCTTAAGACGCTTCAGATTCTGCCGATAAAGTGGGAACTGTAATTGTTAGTAATAGGATGAGCAGGTTCATTCCTTCTTCGACAATCTTTTTTCTCCTCCAAAATCATAGTTTCGATAGTGCTTGTTCCTGGCCATTCCAGGCTAGAACAATACTTATCGGAGTGTGGAAAAATTCTGTTCTCTATCACTCTTAATTTTTCAATTAGCTAAAAATTTTTGCAGGGATGCTCTTCGACAGGCGAAGCGGTTTTTTCATTAAAGCAAAAATGTAACGCTAGACATAGTGGTTCTTTACAAACAAATCTATGTTTCTTTGCAGCATCAATGGCATAAATAGTAACACTCATTTCTTATTGTTGAAACTCATGACAGTTTCCACTGTGACATTTGGCACTAAAGCTGAAAAAGGCCAAATCATCTCTTTGGTCTCCTATTTTCTCTAATTCAACCTGGACGATTCTAGTATTCCTCTTCCTCCTCCCTTCTCCTCTCAGATTGTCTATTTGCCTGTGATTACATCTGATCGGGTGCATGAGCTCCTGGAATTCTAAGAACGTTAGGAAGGCGGGTGGCCCGGATGGCATTCTCTCCGAGTTTGAGGAAGTGTGCTTCCGCGTGCTGACCCCACCCCTCGTTCAACTATATTCTCTATGTCTCAATACTAGCACTTCCCTCAGTGTTGGAAGCGCGCATATGTCCAACCTATTCCGAAAAAAGGAAACCGCTCTGATCCTTCTAACTATCGCCCTATAGCTCTCACTTGTATTCTATCTAAGATCTTTGAAACCCTTCTCAACTCTCACTTCTTAGATCATCTGGAATGCTCCCTTCTTTCTATTATAAATTTTGCGGCTTTCGGTGCTCGAATCTACTGGCGACACTTTCCTATTTAACAGATTTATGGTTTTCCGCCATTAGGAACTACGGAAGACTTGTGTGGTGGCGCTTTACATATCAAAATTTGACCAGATGTAACACAATCACTGCTCTCAAGCTCCCTCCTTTGGGTTTCCTTCTTCTCTTTGCTTACTTATGTCTAGCTTTCTTTCAAATCGCTCAATATCGGCTGTTGTTGATGGGGCGACTTCTTTTTTATCAATACTGCTGTCGAATATATTGAATTCCCGTAAATTTCTAACAACTTTTCTCCTGCTTTTTTTCATCAATAATTACTACCGATAAGGGTACATCTAAGGGTATCCCATTATCGGTAGATAATGATTTGACCCTTCATTCTTCAACTCATATCCAATTCTGCTCCTTCTTTTACTTCTGGAATTGCCTTCGTCTAAATCTTTCCGATTTTATTCTCGCTGATCTGGATAGAATTTCAAGGGTTAGGTTGTCTCAAGCTTGTGAAATTTAATTCTTTAAAAACCTAACTACAAATCTCTCTAAGACACTTAACTTTTCTGTCTCTTTCGACGGTTCTCTCGTCTCTCCTGTTGACAACACTACAAACATCCTTGGCCTTAACATAAAAAAAATGTTTTGAAAACCTCAAATCCGAGTGTGGTTTGCTAGGGCGGCCTCAAAGAAATTAGGGGTTCTGTTTAGACGACAGAGACTTTTTTTCCTCTTCTCAGTTACTCCCACCTATACAAGGGTCTCATCCGCCCCCTTGGCCTTGGAGTGCTAACTCTCCATATCTGTGGGGGGGCAGAGGCTGGTTTCATCCGGCTTTTGGATGGGGTCGAGTCAAAGGCCAAAGACTTATAAACTGTCCTGTACTTTCTAGTTCCCTTGACCCTTGCTGTTGCGGCGGCGCGATGTTGGCGTTGCTATCCCTTTTCTGCCAGGTACTAGCAGAGCAAGTGCTCGAGGCATCATCTCGTACCACCACTTTTACGATACTCGTAGCTAAAGGGGTGCTGTGTGTCCAGCACATGAGTTTTTGTCAGTGATGTTAATGCTTTCCCAGGGCTGATTCGCTGTGGTGCTTCTTTCTTTCCTGCCACCTGTTCTGCTGCGGAATTCTCTTCCATCATCTGTGTTTCTACTCAATTTAATCTCCCTCAATGTTACCAACTTCATGTGCTCATCTGCGTAATTGCGTTAGATGGATTTTAGGCATTTCGCACCTCCTTGAATAGGGTTCTGCCGGTGAGCGGCGGTGACAACTGTAAAAAATAAATAAATAAAAGGTTCTAATAAGAATTTTTAGCTAGCTGAAACCCCACAAGAATGGCACCTCCGACGGTGAATCACTTCTAGAATGTAAAAATAATATAACTTGAGGAGCTTGCTCGCTTGACAAAAAAATTAGACTAAGAAGTGGAAGCCTTGCTTATCTGCAACCTAACCAGCAGCACTGATATGAGCATTGGTGGCTTTTCAGCAAATAAACCTACTGAAGATAAAGGATTTGGATATATTAGACTTTGATAAGTTCTTGGCCAAATTGCATTGACATCTCATTCACCTTCAAAGGAGTCACACCAGGGAACTCTTCGAAAAAACTGAAGGGACAGTCATCAAGGAGCAAAGATAATTTTCTCAAATTTGCAATCTGTGAAAAGGAGATGAGGCTCTACGAAGACATGAGATGCTGCCTACAGAAGAGAGAATCTTTCATGTGGTGGCATGAAAATAGGCCAAGGTTTTCATTATTATCAGTGCCTGCAGCAATTATCAGCACCTCCTTCATATATTTATAGTGTATGTAGGGTATAGCTACCAAAAGAACTTGATCTCTCTCACAGATACTAAGTGAAAGCAATGTTTTGCATCTGAGATTTGTGAATTTTGAATTTTGAGTATTAGTGTTATCTATCTTAAGGGAGTATTTTATTATGTCATGTTTGAGTAATAGCAGCGTTTTTTGTACACTTTTCGGCGGATTAGTGGGTCTCTTCTTAATTATTTACATTCTTTATATTATTGGCTAGTTAAAGAAATCTTCTTGTAAATTGTAAATAATGGTAGCTGTAAACTAGTATTCAACTATTTAATACTTACTTAGTAAATGGAATATTTTTTTAAAATAAACACAAACATAAAAAAAGTTATTAATATTATATTTGCAGTTATTATTTAAAAGTACTATTTTAATTTATAAAATAAATATGCTTGGGCACAACCTAAATATGAAATATAAATGACTAAGTATTGTTTGCACAGGGAATGCAATCTTTGCCTAGCATTGCACAAATGTTCTATCTTATTA
>JABUQX010088015.1:22500-26908 GCA_015478945.1 Trachelipus rathkii
TTAAAATATTATTTAAAATATTTAGAACTTTTGAATCATGTCCGTCACCACATAAATTCATTATTAGTATCATATACTAGCAATATGTTGAAAAAAAAAAAAAAAAATCAAAACTGACGGAGTCATAAAAAAATAACAGAGACTATATATATATATATATATATATATATATATATATATATATATATATATATATATATATATATATATATATATATATATATATATATGTCAGCCTCCCGAAAGCAACATGCATGTAACAAAAAAAAACTATAACAGCTACAGGAAAATAAATAAAATTTTATTAATCAGGAGACATTTTTATCCATGAAATTTAAAAAAAAAAAAAAAAACGCTTTTGAAAAATTTAAAATTGTTAAAAATGTTGAAAAATATGTATGATAATGATCATTTTTTTTTAGAAGAACGAAGGAGCTGCATCGCTACGAGTGAACGTTAAGGTTGCCAAATGTCGATTTTTTTTAACTAAAAGATATCCCAAGGGTAAACGATAAAGATGGACAGAGTCGGGGTTTCTCGGCCTACCGGGGGACGACGGGGGGACTTCGTCCCCCTCTGTCCCTCCGTCGGCTCGAACCCCCTAAAAAAGAAAATAAAAAGAAAAATTAACATTTCTCCAGAGCATAATAAAAAAAATAACAATATTTGGCAACTCTTGCTCTCGTACTACTGCCGAAATGGAAGGTTAATGAGAACGCAAGCTGCCTGCCCTAAGATTATACTAATATTTAAGGTTATTAATAAATATTTGAATAAAATATTTTTTTTTTAAAGTTTCATCGATGAAATTGCTTGCTGAAATCAAAAATGTTATTTTCCTGTAGCTGTTATAATTTTTTAAGTTACATGCATGATGCTTTCAGGAAAGATAGCATATATATATATATATATATATATATATATATATGCTCACTGCCTATGCTGCTCTATATATAATAACCTTATATATATATATATATATATATCTATATATGCTATATATGCTATATATATATATATATATATATATATATATATATATATATATATATATATATATATATAAAGAATTCACTTCCCCTTGAGGTTATAAAATGAAGAATAGAAGCTAATTAATTTTAATTGTAAATTCACATGGAAATTAAGAAAAACAACACTACACAGATAGTGAATAAACGTCTAGCTTTCGTGCTCGTACTCGAGACACTTCGTCGGGACAACTGAATTATACAAAATTTAATTATTACAATTTTAGCTACTTTTTAATTTGGCTCCTTGGTAACTATTTTCTTTGGGTGGATAGAATGCTTTTACCAATGTTATACTTTTTTGAGGATTTTGCCGAAGGACGATGATTCTTTGAGGTAGTACATATTGATTGTTTCGTCTAGCTGAATTTCACCTTGTTACTGATTAAAGTTGTTACTGTTCTTGATGATGAAGGATTCATAAATTTTTATATTTTCTGTGTTTTGAATGTGTTTTATGATAGTGGCGGTGTTTATGTTAATTGTGTGATTGTTAATTTGTCTATGCTTTACTACGGAGGAGGATTGTTTATCAAATTTTAAATCGCTTTTGTGTTGATTTAATCTAATGTTGAAATTATTGGTTTCGCCTATGTATTTTTTTGGGCAATTATTGCAGGAAATAGTATAAATGCCTGAATCAGTGTTTTGGTTATTATTAGTAGGTTTAAGTGACTGTTTGAGGGTTATGTTATTAGATTTAACTGTTTTTACGCATTCAGGGATATAGTTACGAATAATATTATTAGGTATGGGTAAAATGTTTGTTACGAATAATATTATTAGGTATGGGTAAAATGTTTGTGTACTGAGTATTAGTTAAGGTTAAATGTAAATATTTTTGTTTGGCTTTATGATACGATTTGTTGACGATATTCTGGGGGTAATTTAATTTGTAAAATATATTTTTTAGTGTTTTAATTTCTGTTTGCAGGTATTGGGGGCTACAGAGTTTGAAAGCTCGAAGGAAAAGATTACTAAGTACTGCTGTTTTGTGGAAGTGTCATGAGCCGAAAACCAGTGTATACATGAAGGGTTGGAGGTTGGCTTTTGATAAATGTTAAAAGAAGGCAGGTTGTCTTTTGTCCATGAGATATGTAAATCCAAGAAGTTTATTGTATTGTTGTTTGCTGTTTCCATGGTAAATTTTATATCTGTATGTATATTATTAATAAAGTTAAAAATTGTTTAGATTTATATCCTTTGGCATAAATGAAAAAACATCGTCAACGTAACGGTACCAGCCTATGGAGGGAAATTGTGAGAATATATGGTAAGTTTCTATTAATTCCATAAAGATGTTACTAAAAACTGGGGATAGTGATGAACCCATGCATAATCCGGAGGTTTGTTTATAAAATTTGTCTTGAAAGTTGAAAAAGGAGTGATCGAGTGTGAGGTAAACTAGTTGTTTTATGATGGAGAAAGGATGTTGTAGGGTGATATTATGACTTGTTAGATGATATTCAAGTAAATCTATGGTGAATTTTACAGGAACTTTGGTGAAAAGGGATGTTACATCAAAACTGACTACATTATAGTTCGAAAGGTTTTTGTTGTGAATTAAATGAATGAAGTGTTCTGAGTTTTTTATGTGTGAAGGTGAAATATTTCCAATGAGGGGTTTTAATTGTGATGAAAGCCATTTTGAGAGGTTCTGTGTGATGCAATTAATGTTGGAGATTATGGGACGTAGAGGTATGTTTTCTTTGTGGATTTTGGGTATTGCGTAAAACTTTGAAAGTGTAGGGAGGTAAGCCTTGAATTTATTTATTAAATCTTTTTGGTTGGGTAAGATATTGGAACACTGATTCAGGCATTTATACTATTTCCTGCAATAATTGCCCCAAAAAATACATAGGCGAAACCAATAATTTCAACATTAGATTAAATCAACACAAAAGCGATTTAAAGTTTGATAAACAATCCTCCTCCGTAGTAAAGCATAGACAAATTAACAATCACACAATTAACATAACCACCGCCACTATCATAAAACACATTCAAAACACAGAAAATAGAAAAATTTATGAATCCTTCATCATCAAGAATAGTAACAACTTTAATCAGCAACAAGGTGAAATTCAGCTAGACGAAACAATCAATATGTCCCTCAAAGAATCATCGTCTTAAGGCAAAATCCTCAAAAAAAGTATAACATTGGTAAAAGCATTCTATCCACCCAAAGAAAATAGTTACCAAGGAGCCAAATTTAAAAAGTAGCTAAAATTGTAATAATTAAATTTTGTATAATTCAGTTGTCCCGACGAAGTGTCTCGAGTACGAGCACGAAAGCTAGACGTTTATTCACTATCTGTGTAGTGTTGTTTTTCTTAATTTCCATGTGAATTTACAATTAAAATTAATTAGCTTCTATTCTTCATTTTATAACCTCAAGGGGGAAGTGAATTCTTTATAAATTTGCACTACGTGAAGTTTGTATTTATTTCATATATATATATATATATATATATATATATATATATATATATATATATATATATATATATATATATTAGGGTTATGACTACAGAGCCTTTTTTTTAATTTCGAACTGCCTGCTATGTCATGGGGTGAATGTTTGCATAATAAACATTATGGTGAAGCTCATTTTTTATTTCTTTGAAAAAAGTTGCCCCAGGCTGCCAATTAAAAATTTTCATTTCACGCTCAAATAGAGAAAATTTCTTTCAGTGTTGAAATGACTGTCGTGAGAGGTGGATGTGCTACGTGCATATCAGTTTCGAAATTTTGGTGCTTTATTTATATAAATAACAATGCCTAAGATTTAAATTGCTTATTTTTTAATTTTATTGTTAGAAAGTTAATCATTTTTAATTAATTTCTCGTTTTATATTTCAGATTAACTCTATAATAAAAATTTGTAATTGTAATCGAACTCAGTAGTTTAGTGTAATGGCTGACTTTAAGTCACGTGATACAATAGACAAGAATGCTAAAATTTGGGCCAAAAACTTGCCAAGTACGACTAAAGGACATAAAAGAAATTTGCCAAGAATTGAGCATTTCAAAGATTACGTGAGGTTACCTTCAAAGAAAGATGTTCTAGGATGTTACCATACACTACTTGATAATGAATCATCGAAGTAAAAACGGGTTAAAATTATTCATGAGGAATTAATTAATTTATGGAAGAAAATGAGTTTTCCCATTGCAAGCAATCATTGCTCGCATTAAAAAACTAATAGGAGAAAATGAAAGAAATCCAAAACAAGAATTTCAGAAGAAATTAAATTCTGTATTTGACATTACAAAGCCAGAAGGACAATGGTTGTGTCAAGAAGACAAGAAACTTTATGAAAAGCAGATCGAATCTGAAGGCAAAATAGGCTACACAACTCATAAACCAGCACCAATTT
>JABUQX010088016.1:0-30082 GCA_015478945.1 Trachelipus rathkii
CCAGCAGAATATAATGCATTTTTTAATCGTATATAATGTACATCATATAAAATTTTATCATCATTATAATAAATAAACAAAATCTTACTATTAATAAATTTTATTATAATGCAAACACAGCTACAACACATCAACACAAACAACACACAACACACACACACAACAAACACACACACACACACGACAACACACACTATCACACACACACCATATATATATATATATATATATATATATATAATAGTATATATATATATAAGTTATAAAAGCTATATATATTAATAATATATATATATAGATGTAGTAATATATACTAATATAGCGTTATATTGCGTATATATATGCCGATATATATATATATATATATATGCCATATAAATATATAATATATATATATATATATATATTATATCCTATAAATATATATACATAGTATATATTAATATGATAATATTAAGATATTAAGTATTATTAATACGTATTATAAAATATAAATGATTTGTTTTGTGTAGATTTATTAGAATATGTTATTACCTCGTGAGTATATATATATTATATATAAGTATTATAATAATATATATTACTATTTTATTATATAGAATACTATATATAACTGATAACAATCATAGATATAGTCATGTCATAATATATATATAAGTTATATAACTTATTTATGTATATGTTTATTTATTATATTGCATATAATATTTAAACTAAGGTACTTGTTTCACGTATTTATATATTCATAGAGTATTATAATATATAGATTATTATATTTATTTTTCTATATCTTATATATTAGCATATTAATACTTATACTTGAATTATTATTATTACTGTAACTTAGAGCTTAATGATATTATGATTATGATCAAAACAAGGAATAATAACGTTGAGTTATTATATATATATTTAATTTACCATATATAATATATATTACATATTTCGACTTATTAGCTAAAATTTTAGCCTTTACTTATAATTCATGAGAGGCGAGACTTGCCTAGCAAGCATCGTCGTGCTACTACGGCTTCTAGCACGATAGTTTGAACATTTTAGAACGACTCAGAACTTATTGCAATGTTCATCACATGTTTTCGGAACATAATAATAATGTCAATAAGTGTCTTGTTTGAGTGCAGAGAGGAAAGTTGGTTCAAGGGGTATACATGACTTTATTTACATAATAGCTCAATGATAAAAGATTATGCAAAATTGAAACGGAAAAAAAGGGAAGAAATAGCCGCTAACAAATAATGCTTTTAACACACATTTACTAAGTTTTAAGTTTATTTACAATAAAATTTTAAGACTAGAGACTATAATACGTGAATCCGTGCCAGCCAGAGTGGAGCGATGGAGGGGAAACAGGAGCTGGATATTTTGGTAGTATACGATTCTATTGGAAATAAATCGTTCATCAACTCTTTTCGGAAATATATTTGTTTTATTACGACACCTTTCTCGAATCTATTTTTAATAAATGATTTGAGATTAATATGGAGAGCTTTTATAGAATAAAACATAATAATCATCTTTATGTTATATATTCAAAAAAATAAAAAATAAGTTAAACATACACACATAAATTTATTAGTATATTACTAATATAGATAGTAGTTAATTTAATATCTATAATAATATATATAAATATTTAAAATAAATATATTACTAAATCTCTATATCTTAACTTATAAAAGTATTTATAATAACATAAAAATTAAAAATAATAATCACGAATATAGGTTTTGACCTAGTAGATATAAATGTAGATAGTTATTGTATAAATTTATATTATTTAAATAAAGTTTAAATATATATGTATAGGATTATAATGATTATATATTAGTATCTCAATACATATAATTAGAATAATATATAAGACTATTTGTATACATTAGAAAAATATTTTAATAGGGAAGAATCACTGTTAAATGATTTAAAAAAATAAATTAATAAATTTTCTAATTGACAAATATTTTAGATGATAATATTTATATTTTTTGCAATATAGAAAGTTTTCAATCTTTCTAACATATTAATCATAGTATTATATACTAATAGTACTATATATACTTATTATATATATAATGAGTTAATAATATATGATAATATACTATACTACGCTCTGCTTTTAATAGGGAATGTCTATTTTGATACAAAATTGTCTTTATATCGTAAATTAAATTATACTATAATATATAATATATCTTTAGATGAGAGAGAGAAGAGAGAGTAGAACACGAGTAAGTAAAGCGAAGTTACTAGATGTCGCCACTCACCGAGGGATATAATATATATATACTAGGTAATGTAGTATATATAGTAGTATTCATAGTTTCCTCCATATACCATTATATAAATTAATATATAATATTCTATTACTATATATATATAATAATACACTCTATTTATAACTATATTTAATTCATACATCATATTGCGAGTGATGTTTGAATAACTGTATCTACCCTATTTATATAATCGCCTTAATACATGTCACCTAAGCTACACGTATATATATATGCGTAGTAACTATCTATTAGTAACTGTAATATGACTACAAGTTATCATTATTAGTACTAACCTACTACTGAGTAGTAATATATAGTATATATTATAATATACATATATAATATATATATATATAATATATATATATAATATATATATATATATTAATGCCGTTTAATATTTATATAATAAATATATATAATATAATTAATATTAGTATATATATTTATATATATATTAATATATATTATATATATTAATAATACTATATATATATAATTTTATATATTAATATAATATACTATATATATATATAGTATATATATTTATAATATACTAATAATAATTATTAATAGATATATAGTGATATTATATTATATATATATTTAATATACCTATATATACCTATATATATAGAATATTATTTATATATATATATAATATATATATATAATTATATACATATTATATATATATAATTATATAATATGTTTATTTATATATATTATATATATATTTATATAAGTATATATAATATATTATATATACTTATATATATTTATATATATATATATATAAAATTTTATATAATTATATATATTATTATATATTAAATATATATACGGTATATATATATAATATTATTATAATATTATATATATAATATATATTATAATATAATTATTTTTTAGGTAATATTAAAATAAATTATTTAAAAGTAAAATGATAGACAAAATTTTTAAGAACAATGTAGCTCGAGCATTAAACAGGATATATTTAATATAACATATATACTTTATACTGAAGGGGACAGAGGTGTGAAGGAAACTAGTTTCATTAACCGGTAGGGGATGGGTCGGAGAACCCCTGCTGATCCATGAACCGACATATACTAATAGACTACAAGAAGCGGGGGTTCCGTGAGACCATCCTCACGGTAAGGGGGGATTAGTCCCCCCGTCGTCCACACGGAGGTCCAAAGAGACCTCTGATCCGACTTCACCTGCCTGATACTTTATGGCGGTTTACTTCTAGGGTATTCCTTTTATTAAAAAAAAAATTATTTATTGATACTTATCATATATATGTGATATTCAAATAGAAAAAAAATAAAAAAATAAAAAAGTAAATAAAAAGTTATTAAACCGAACATTGTACTGTCGGCTTCAGTGTGCGGTGGGCCTAGGTGGTTGATATGAGCAGTTTCGTGTGGAGAATAAGAAATGATTTTGTGCTGGTTGTGGTGTTCTGAGGTCAGACGGTAACTAGAGAGAGGCTGTGATGGAATGGATTGGGAAAAGCCGAGGGAAAAGTTTTCTTATATTTAAATGGATTTTTATTTGTTTAGAGATTTATCTTTTTATTCTAATCTTTGTCCTAAATTTAGGATTTTAGTTTGACAAAAAAAATCGTGTTCGGAAAGTATTAACTAAAAACAAATGAAATCCATTTAAATAGTAAGATAACTTTTCCCTTTTGGTCGCTTTTTTTTCTCTAGTACCATGTGCCATTTTCCATCAGCTTTTATTTTTCTCTCGCTCCTCTGTTGTTTTTCTGTTAGGTCTTTCTTTAAATTTTTCTCTATTGTTGGAATGGCGCTCAACTTTGTTATCATGTTTATTGGTTGGGACCTTAGGCTGTAATGGTGTTATGTTCTTACTTGCTAATTGAATTTAGTCTTCTTCGCGTTTAAATATTGGAAAAAGCTGTTAAAGATAACACCAAGCTACTGTTGATAATATTAAAGAGAAGAACGATTCCTTCTTCGCCTTTTGTTTATGGCAACTCAATGAGGTTATTTTAAATATATAAAAGTCTTTGTTACTTACATTTAATTATACGTTACTACATCTATTCGTAAATGAATAGTAAAGATTATATATATATATATATATTATATATATATATATATTATTATTATATATATTATATATAAATTATATTATATAATATATATATATATATATTATGTTATATATATATATTTATATTATATATTATATATATATTATTTTATTATATATTTTATGTAATTATATTATTTATATTATTATATATATATATTATTTATATATATTATATATATATATATTATTTAAATACGTTATATATATATTATATATTATAATTTTTAATTTTATATGTATTTATAAGTAAAATAAATTATTAAGCTGGAGCAATTATTGATATTATATTATATGTATATATGGACCTATTTTCCTCGTATAGGTCCTTATCTAGATCTAATGTAGTATAATATATAGCATGTTTAGCTTGATCTTTTAGGATGAGGTTGGTATAAAAGTTTTTTATTAATATATTAATAAGCAAACTGTATAATAAAAATATATATATAATTCGTATTTTTAGTATTTATTTAGTTCTGTTCATAACTGTGGTAGCTGTGAAAGTGGATAAATGGGTTTGATTTTTTCTGTTAAAGGATTGAACAGGTTAAACGGTGTATAATTAATGTTCTGATAGAGCTTTTCCCCGGAATAACTTAAGTGTATTAGTTAATAGAGTATTGGATATTAGAAATATACTATTCTCTGTTTTATATATATATGCAAATTATCACTAGAGAAGGATATATGTATGTGTTTTGAAGTATATCAGTGGAATGATTAATAGGTGTGCTTTAGTATAGAGTTAATCCGATACTTTTTTGTTCTATTTTTCGTATGGATAATATGGGAGGAAGTATTGATAGATGAGGTTGAATGTTGATGAAATTTTTGGATATGAACTCTCGAATCATCCTGATTATATGAATACTTATTTCGCTGCTATTGACTCAAGGTTCTTAATTTTTTTATTAAGTGTTTTTAATTAATTATTCATTATCGGTAATATGTTATTATTTGTATTATATATATAAATATATTAAATATATATATATTATGTTATAGTTATATATAATATATATACTATATATATATATATATATATATATATATATATATATGTATATATATATATTATATATATATATATATAATAATATATATACTATATATATATATATATATACCTAAATTATTTTGAGGACCATGGTTTACTTAAGTTCCTATATATATATATATATACTATATATATATTATATATATAATATATATATATATATATATATATATATATATATATATATATATATATATATATATATAATATATATATACTATAATATAGTATATATATATATATTAATATTATATATGATAAGGCCAGCCTCTATAAGAAGAGCCACAATCCATATCTCAAAACTACAAACAGCTACCTTAAAAAGGAAAACATTGCTGGAATCCTGGCAAAATTTTACCGAGGAAACTTAAAAAAAAAAAAAAAAAAAAAAAAAAAAAAAAAAAAAAAAACATATCTTCAAATCAAAGAAAATTCTTAAAAGAATAAACACATTTTGGAATCTCTTGTAAATTTTTTGGTTCGGGAATGGTAAAAAAAAAAAAATTAAACCATAAAATTGGCTATTTTTTTGGGGGAGGTGCTGGACATAGTATATATAATGATCATTAAACACACTCACACCCAATTAACCCAAGCATGTCCACCTAATATTACTAGCACAGAGGAAACTTTGGATTGCCAAACTCGGATAATGCTGTCTCGACTACACTCTGGCCACCACCCCTCCCTCCTGGAATACAAATCTAAACATCTTAATGACCCCCCTCCCCGGAGTGGGGGTGCTTGGCTGAAAAGTAGGTTATGGGACTGGAAAAATAAAAATCTGTCCATTGGCGTGCGAGTTACCCTTGGGGGTTATTATTAATATTTATTTATTAGAAATAAAGTTAAACATCTATCAGGCTACTTAAACATTTTTCTTGTTAAAAGCTCCCAAAGTAGGGGGTTCACTCTAATTCATATTCTCATCCATCATATTGTATATTAATTTTTTTTCCTTCTTTGTTTCACTTTTTTGTTTGAGAATCATTTACTACTCATAAATTTTACGAAGGAATTCATGTATTCCTTTTCGCTGTCTGCAATTTGTTGTTTTTGGTTATTGTTTTTTTTTTTTTTTTTTTTTTTTTTTTTTTTTTTACGCCATATTTCCGCACTAAAAATTGGAACCAGCACATCTCACAGCAGTGTAGTTCGCTAGGATTTCCCTGGTGCTGTGGTGTGTTACTTGAAGATATTAGATTTTTGTGAGCTTTCGCTTCTAGTAGCTGACCTCATTTGATATATATATATATATATTAGTATTAATTTATATTATATATATATTATTAATAATCTGTGCTAGGACTAGTATTAATATAATATATATATCCACTAATATAAGTAGACGGTGTACTTATATTTAATTTCATATTCTACTAATATATATGTATTTATTACTAGTAGACTCTTCTTTTGGTAGTACTTATTCATTAATTTATTTTTCAGATTATCATATATTTTCAAAATTTCTTATAATATATTTACATATTTTATGTCGGTTATTATATATATATATAGTGGGAATTATATATATTTATAATATATAATATATATATAATATATTATGATTGTATACTTTCTATGTAAGTTATTAGATCTTAGTGTATTATATATTAATTATATTATGTATATTTATTACTATGATATTGTGGCTTATAATTCTTTAATTTATATTTTGATGTTTAATTTATTATTATATATAATACGACAAGGTAGTGGTCGTTCATGGAGGTTAGTGTAGTTATTTTAAGAAGTTTTATCAAGCAGCCATTATTTTTAAAATTCAAATTGAAACTTGAAAGATGTTTTCAATTCGTACTTCAAGAGTATTGTAATTGAAGGATTATATATTTAAAGCGATGATAGGGTGTTAAAAAGTATCCATGGACGACTTATCATAAGCCTTCATAAATTATTTTCTATAGTTCATATTTTGCATTATATGTCTCTGTATTAATTCTATAATTTTTGCAAACTGCATTAAAGAAGTTTGACGCTGTGTTTTCAGATAAGATACCCTGTCATGAAAAGCACTCTACAACAATCTTTTAAAATAAATATATATATCGTTTAACGAAGAAAAAGATGAGAGGAGAAGAGAGAAGAGAGAGAGCGAGAGATTGTGAGACAGAGTGAGAGAGAGAGACGATTGTAGTTTAATTCTACAGCTCTGATTTGTAATTTTTAAAAAAATGTTCTGTTTTTTTTTTTAATAGTACAGTATTGCGACATTTATTGACATACTTTATTTATTTGTATGATATTTAATTCGTTTCTGTAGGAAGAATTTGAATCCTTATGTTTGACTGCGACTTAATTAGAACGGCGAACATATTTTTTAATTAGCTTGTGTAGTTGTACTCAGACGTCGATATCTATTGCTCCAGTCGGACAGCTTGATCTAGACGAGGTTCTTGGCTGAGTATTTACTAATTCCTGTGAATTATACATTATTAGTTATAGCCTTGTTTATCCTATTCATAGCTTTCATTATAAATTAAAGTTTCTTTTATATATTGGTCTGGATGCCGCATATAGGGGTTGGATACTTCTGGTATATTTTACAGAAGAAAGGGATCCGAAGATGTGTTGGGCATTATAATTGCCAGTTAAAGTAAATTTGAATATGTTTCAGGTCTTCGCCTCTATACTTTTAAGTTCAGATCCCAGAGAAAGGGTTATGGTTTTTGTTGGAGATAGCTGTTTGAATTTTGGTGAAAGTTTACTTGGGGTTGTAAATATTTGACAGGTGTGCGTCAATTTTATAAAAAGATGGGGAAGAAGGGGAATAAAAAGAAATAAGAATATAAGATATACATATTTTAAATAATTCAGGTTTCCTTAAGTTACGATTAAAGAAGTATATTTAGTTGGTGGTATTTTTTCTATCTCTCTATGTAATTATTTCAATTAGGACTGTACTTTCATTTTTAACTTAATTTAAATTAATATAAGAATGACACACACACACACACACACTTCACAGCACATGGGTTGCCGCAGGAGTTTGCCTCATTGTCTGCCAGGTCACAGCAACACATACACCCTCCACACACACACATCGATGTGATGGTTTGCACACACCATGCACCCATATCACCACACTTGCCTACTATGCGGAGGCCCCTTTAGGGTCACCGTTCGACTAATGTTCCGTTTTTGTTGCGTTTTCTGGTGGTGATTGATTTTGTTTTGTGCTAAGTTTGACAAACTATCTTGACTCTTTATTTCATCTTTATATTTATTTATATTTTTTCCGAGGTTGATTGAGTTGGGTGTTTTTATTGCCACGGGTTTCACTATATTATATAGGGTAGTTGTTACTTTGCTAATATTGGGTGAGCATTTTTTTATGGCAGCCCATATATACTATAGTATAGATATATAAGGATAGGTATTTATTAATTACTATTAGATTTGTTGATAGTTTATATTATATATTATGAGTTATATTAGTAGATATGTGGTACAGTTCTATCACTTTATTTTTGTTGGTATTTTTTCGTCGTTGGTATTTGATATTATGTTCTATAGGTAGTTATATATATATACGTTTTCTATATATATATATATATATATTTTATACTTGAACATTTAAATAGTGCTGGTTAAGACCGGATTATAGCGTTCAGCAGTCCGCCGGTACTATTTTCTTTATTTTTCTTGTATAGTGTATGTTTTTTGATATTACTAGGTAGTGATTCTGGAGCTATTACGTTTAGAGTGTTATTATTTGATTAAATATATGTGCTAATTATTGAACAGCTTTGTGAAGTATATGGGAGTTGGAGACTGTAACCAGGGAGAGAGCGGTAAGCTTTATTCTTGGACAGGCAAGGTAGTAAGGATGAGGAAGTACGGGGGTGGAATCTACTATAAGATAATTAATGAATACGCGCAATGTGTTGCTTTCGTAACTGATGAAATGGATGTGAAAGAGTGTGTGGGGTAATCTACTTTGTAATCCTGGCATAACATGAGCAGTAATTGATGGTGGTTCTATGACGTAAGTAAATACCATATTTTTGGGAAGGAGGTAATTGGGCAGGGTGGCGGATATCGTTATAACTATGAAAGCGAGTAAATCTGCAACATATGTGGGCTTACTTCGTTAGAAATATATTCAAGAATAGAGTGAGGTCAGTGAGTATGGGTCTATTATGAATATGATATTTGGAAGTTTATGTTTGTATAACAAAGCGTTTAAATTGGATGATGTAAATAGTTTCTCTAGTTCTTTCCTTAATTCTAGCAAATAGTCTACTCTTATTATAAAATAAAATCCTTTTCTATTAAGGAATTTTTGTTTTAAGGAAACTTATTATGGGAATTAGTTTATTGAATGTTTGTAGTGATTTAGATTTTATATTTGTTGGGTAATTTTTTATGCTATTTGAGTAGAGTACTATGTCGAGTGATTTTAGGATTGATTAGTGAAGTAGCAAGGTGCATTTAGTAATGGTTGAGGGATTTATCATAATTTATTTATCTTGTCAACCAATGATTGAAAAAATGAGAGAGTAAAAAAATAAATATTGTAATTTTGGTATTTTATGTGATTTAGCAATAGGCCGTTTTATGACAGGATTAATAGAAAGCTCTGTGCAAGTGTATTTAGATTGATATATAAATGGTGCTTTGGTGGTAGAGTTACTTCTGGATGGATTTCAAAAAGTAATGTAATTTGAGCCATATGGAAGCGTGTGTAAGAATATTAATGTGGAGTCGAAAAGTGTTATTGGTTTATTATAATAGCTGAGTAAATCGACAGATGAATTTTGGTATATGGATAGTGGTTCATTATATCAAGATTAGAGGTTAGGGTGACAGGTGAAAGGTGTTAGACTAAGATAGATGAATATTGAAGAGCATAGTGGAAGGGTGCCTTACTTGCTATATTTTATTTTTGGTGGATTGATTTGGTTTATTGTGAAGTGAATCTGAAAGAGTTTGCTTTGGAGAGGAATTGGTTTAGAAGAGGTTTGGCAGAGTTGGTATTATAAATTATATAAGGGAGATTTTGATAAAGTATGTAGATAACATAAGGGTATGGTTAGTTAATAGAAGGAAGTCTATCGCTCGTGTGAAGTCAATTTGTTTAGATTTTGGATTTTGTTATTGTTTTTGTTCAAATGTTAAATTATTTATAGTATTTATTTAATATTTTTGGAGATAAATCTGTGAAAAGGTAAGAAAAGGGAACGGATGCTTCAGAATGTAGTATAGTAAGAAAGTTGTGAATGGTAGAGATGTGACTGGTGCAAATTAAATCCTTGGTGGATGTAAGACTAAGTCTCTTGAGTGCGCTACGATTTTGCAATAAGGGTATGTTGTTACCGTTCTTAATAATATTTAGTAGTGAACCTATGGTCCTGGATTATAAGACCATAGATCTAAAGTACAATGTTTCAGATGGACAATTTAAGGGCGTGTGTAAATGATGAGAAGAATCTGATTAAAATGAGGAGTAAACACAATTAGTGGAGTTGCGATGGTGGTTGCAGAAATTGGCGTACAATCAGAGAGAATATAATCGAGATAAGTACACTTGAGATGCGTTTGGTCTGTGGAAAGGATGGATGATAGTCGGTTGTTAAGTGGATGTATGCATAGCGGTGAGTGTGCTGGGAATAGGACAAAGAAAAAGAAAAAGTGGTTTGAGCCAGTAAAGGAATGCCTGCAAGGAGAGGAATGTTGAGTTTGGCAGATGATAGATGAAAGGTGCATAACAGGAGTGAATGGTGGAGTTTTGTGAGGGGTAATGGTTTTGTGGGCTTGCCAGGGGACTTAGACTTCACATTGACAGTCGTGATGGGTTGGTGGCATTCTCGTGAAGCCCTCAGGGGTTAATTTTTTCTGATTGCGACCGAGTTTCTCTACTGGGGGTATAATAGGGAGACTAAAAGGGGCTTTCTTTATGACTTTGCATCATTTTTTTTCAAATACTTTTCTGTTCCCGGCTGTATGCTACCCTTCACCTCAACCTGGGGATAGGAGGACAAGAATCTATATTATCTATATATAATATTATATATATATATATATATATATATAATATATATATATATATATATATATATATATATATATATATACTAGTTATATATATATAATATATATATATATAAGTCCGGAGAGGCAAAAGCAGAAAGCCTCCTCCAATTCCACCCAGAGGGGTAAATTTCCCCAAATCAGATGCAATTCAACTCCGACATGCCTGACGTGTAACTGAATGTTTGAAGTGTTCCAAATCTAAATTAAAGGTCGAAATGCTCATAGGGCGTTTAAATGTTTAAATGATTGTATATATGAATGAACATATCGGTAAGTGTGTGGTAAGAGAGATGGAGAGAGAAAGGAGGAAACTATGCCTTAACATGAGACACATGAGTATCCTTCCTCAATGGAAGATGTATATGACTGGAGAGTTTAGTAAGAGTCTGTTTAGTCCGATTTGTAATATTTTGTCATCGATTAGGGGTTAACTGGTTATCATTGTATGTTTGGCGATCTGGGGATGCGGTCGGTAGTCCGTCCAATTGTGGAGGGATCCTTGATGTAGCTGGATGATGGATATTTAGAATCTCTCTGTGACTCATCTCTTGTTTTTTAATTATATACCTCATCTAAAGATGAACTAGGAAGAGACGTAAGTTGAAGATCAGTAGCAGGAATGATGAGAATGGTATACATTTTCTCCACCAATGGAGATATGAGCCTGGTGTGAAGGGAATTGGTAGTTTTGAGAAGAGTAACACCATCCGCAACCCGCTTAATTATATTGAGAGTTATTAGCCTGGCTAAGACTCTGATACCAAACTACAAGGGGTGAGAGAAAAAATGAGATTAACGCCTATCTATATGAGAGCCCAATCATTCAGAGAGACAATCCCTGGGCGGTGTATATATGGGCGCGGGCTAGTATCTTTGGAATTTTATATTAGGTTTTAGTTCCTTGTGACGAGAGTTAGCCATCTCGTAGAATTGTTGGTGGTGTGCCTGATGACCGATTTTCACGGGCTTCATTCATCTGTGGATCAGAGAACCTGGTGCTCACACTCACTGAAGATTGCCTTGATGAGAGGTATAATACTCGGAGAGTTATGTTTAAAATTGTCGCTTTGGGGAGTATAATGGGGGACCAAGTATTTTGATTAGACCTCTTTCTATAGGATGGGAGGACCACACCGAAAGATAGTTATTTTAAATAAAAATCATAGAATTTTATTATATTACGATTATTGTAGTTATTGATTATAGTCGAAGATCCATAGGTTAATTGTAGTTATGTTGTGGAAAGTCTTGATTAATTTAGGAAGAAAACTTGGACAGATTAGATACAAAGTGTGAAATCAAATATTAAGAATAAGAAGGAAATTTTGCATGGATTTTCTGTATATTATTGAGAAAAGAGCTAACTATGTAGAAGTTGTAGTACGAGAAATAAAAAAAGATGGATAAAATATTAGCCTGAGTTGGACATTCTGTATGGGGTTTAAAATTGAGATAATTTACCTTTATACAAGAATGCACTTATCAATCAAGAACGTATCATGCATAAAATTGATTATTAGCCTGCAAAATATATTTCTTATCAAACAAGCTTTTAAAACTTATAATAACCTTTTCAATTTATAAATTAAATTGTTTATTAGCCCAATTATATAATATATATATTATTAATATTATAATATATATATATTAATATATATATATTATATATTATAATTATTAATATATATATATATATATATATATAGTTATAAATATTATATATTAATATATATATATATTAATATTATATATATATATATATATATATTATTAAAGTATAATTAATTAAATATATATAAATACAATATTTATATATATTAATTTTAATATATATATATTATAAAATTAATATATATATATTATATATATATATATTAATATATTATATATTATATTATATATATATTATTTATTATACTATTATATATATATAATCATTTAATTACATCTTTCTTAAAGTAGGCAAAAAAAATAAATTAATGAAAAAGTTTAATAATAGTCATTATTGGATTAACTGAAGTGGAAATGAAAATAATTGGAATGAGATTTAATTGAGAAAGTCAATAAAAAAAGTAAAGTTAAATATAAATCGATTCAACAAACATAGCAAATGTAACATATGTTACGAAACGTGAAAGATGAAGACGATGAAAGAAAGAAATTTTTGAAGTTATTAAAGTCATAGTATAAAAGAGAGAGAGAGAGAGAGAGAGAGAAGAGATAGATGAAAACTTGTAATAAAATACAATTATAAATATATATATAATATAATTAAATTTAAAATATTTATAATATAATATAATATATTAGATATATATATTATTAATAATATTAATTATAATAATATATAGCCGTATTACTTCTTGCCCCCCTGCTAATTGTGAGGGGGGCCATCTAAAATCTAGCCTATATCCAGGAAAGCCGGCCTACGGCAACCTACTAGGGGCGGTTTCACAGGTCGGATGAGATAGAGGTTAATACATGAAAAGAATCAGGCATTATATAGTAGGGTGAGTAGGTGTGAGTGAGGTGAGGGGTGAGGTAGTGAATCTGAAGCTTAGGGCACTCTATCAAATAATAGGAGGTGAGCTTATGATATAGTATAGTATAGTATATAATTAATATAAGTATATATATATATGATATATAATATATAGTATATAATCTATAATATATATATTATATAATATATTATAATGGCGTCCATTGTAACATAGAGTGCAACACATTCCAATTTTTTTTCATTTGTTGAGAAAAAACTAAAATATATTATACTAATATATATATATTATATACTATCTATATATATATTATTTATATATATATATATATAATATATATATATATAATAATATATATAATTATAGTATATATATATATGCTGCCATTGTACATTAGAGTGACAACACATTCAAATTTTTTTCAATTGGTTGAAAACCTCCATAATTGTTATATCCCTCTAGGTTATTGAGTGAATTCTTGCATATTAGGGGAAATGGGACAGTGTTCATGATCTAATCTTATGTTTTATTTATAGCAGGGTCTCGGGGTGAACCTACTGATCTGCAACCGGACCGAGGTTCATTTGGCTTCTTTATCTGTCAGCGAGTTCTCTTCTATTATATGAGGGAGAGTTTGGAGGTGAGAAGATAAATTTAATAAAGTTCATTAAATTGGGCGATATTTGAAGTAAGTATGTTAGTTAAGTGGAATTAGAATGTGAGTTCCATGGCCTATTGGGAAGGGGAGGGGGAGTATCTAACTATCATAGTTTAGTACATGAAAATAATGCCCCTTCAGAGTGACTTCGAACATGAGGATTTTAGTCTTATTGTTCGAAGAGGGGGAAAATTAGAAGAAAGATATTGTGAACATAAAAAGTTGGTTACGGGTCTTCTGTAAATTGGGTCCTACATCTCACAATGTGTTAGAATTGAGGGAGGACTAGTAAGTTTCATTCAATTGAATTAAAATTTGATTGGTGAGTGGTTTCTTAGTGGACACATGTGATTAATTCTAAAAGTAGCTGCGTTTGGAGATTTTGTAGTTTATTATTGTGTTTGATGAAATATTAGGGAACCATGCTGGGAAGCGTAATTTAAATAGTTAGTTGCCTAAAGAATTGCATAAGATTAGTAAGTTAGTAGTGATATGTATTACCGTCGCTGCATTTGATTGATTGGGAAAAGGGTTCGTAAGGGTAATTTAGTTTTCGTTGATGTTAGTGGAAGTGATTTGTTGTTCAATATGGAGGGAAACGCAATGGAGTAGCGGATGTAAGTCTATGTAAAATTATTTGGGGTTTATGTGTATAATAATGGAGAGGGTTATAGAGTAATAAGTAATAATAGAGGAGGGGATTTGAATATGATCGTCTAGTTGTAATAGTGATAGTATTAAAGAAGTAAGTAAGGAGAAACTACATTTTAAATGAAATATTTACAGCATTTATATTCTTAAAGAGTAAAAACTCATCGTTCATTGAAGATAGGAAAATAAGTGTATAGAACGTTTGTCGGTTTAGGTAGAAATTATAGAGGTAGTGATAAGAATCGATTTGAAATACTATACATTAATTATATATTTAGGTAGGATAGTGGTATTTGTGAGGATATGGTATAGTGGTAGGTAATAATTCAGACACACAGTTGAAATACAAAGTTGATATATATATAAATAAAAATGAGAAGAAATCGGCTCCTTGATGGAAGTACCGTTTTGTAATATATTACGGTGATAATTAAACCAGAGAGAATAAAAAGTAGGAAATGAAAGTCAAAAGTTTTAGCCACATTAGTAGTGATCAACACATTTCAATGTTACCCAAACAGATTGATACAATATAAATCTTTATTTCATTAGATGAAAATATTTGGGACAAAATATTGTGCCATGTTTTTTTGTCATTTCTAAAAGGAAAAGAGAACAATCGAAGATATGTTTTAGTCATGTGTAGAGACTTTGTGAGGACAGACGGACTTGCATTATTGGAGTTCTATTTGTTAGCTATTGACATATTGCTGGAGTGAAGGATTGTGCATATTTCTGAGTTTTTGAAGAGACCCGGCTTAAAATATGGGATATGAATGACCGGGTTTCACCTCACGCTAGAGCCAATACGTTATGTAGATTTGGAAGGAGGTACTACGGGGTGCGTTCTCGTCACGTCACTGGCGGCGGTCGTTATTTCGAAATGACGCGTGGGCCGCACTGTTGTTGTCCACATCCTCGTGCCTGTACTGACCCCACGTGGCAGAAATCGAGCTTCTCTTATATTAAATAATTTATCCACTGAAAATTTTCATCTCGTTAAAGGGAGTTTGTTAATGACGTGGGGATGGGAACCTAAAATGTAAAGGCCAGAAAAAATGGTGATCCGCCATCGGGAACGAGCACAGGAGTGATCGTCTTTTGTTTTTTGGGGGTTGAATTTTAGGGATAATGATGACTGCCCAGTTTACTAAGTATTTCATGTACAAATGAGAAGTCTAAGCTGTCTACCTAAACATAAAGTAATTATTAAAAGAGCTTCTAAATTAAGGAGATAGATTGAGCGAGTCGTCACAAAAGAATAATTTTGTATAGGTTTCAGTGGTGGCCAGTAATGAAAACCTTTGGCTGCAATCTTAGTTGAATTATCATGTGCAATGTGTGTTTATAATGGTTATCCGGATCCACCAATGTAAGTAATGTTAACTGTGATGGAGAAATGGGGTTGAAGCTATTTTTGAAGCCTTCAGTTTTTTTTTGTTTTCTGTATCACTGGGGTATGTTGGTTCTTGCCCGAGATCTTCCCCATTAGCCGAACTGTCTGATGTTGTTGCTGGAGAGAGGAAGTGTAGTTTTTAAGTAGAAGGACTCAGATCGGTAGGAAACGAGGGCTCTTTTCGGAATGATTTAATCCTTTGATTACTCCATTTTTCAAAGTACTTCAATGGACAATAGTAAATTTCAACAAGATACGATATATAAAATACAAGAATTATATATTATGTTAATAGATCATGTGGCTATGAAGAGACTTAAGGACTTTTCATTAATAGTTTTGTTTAAGAATATTGATTTGTTAAAGATCTGAGGGAAGGTTAATAAGAAAAAGAAGTTTAGGCCTTCGTCAGGAGCAATTTTACCGCTGAAAGTGGTAGAAAATCTTCTTTTGTTCACAGTGAAAGTTGGCATCAAAAATTGTGCTTCGGTATTAAAGGTTTGGGGTACAGATTAGGTAGATTTTCTGGTGTCGTGTAAAAATTGTAGAAAAAGATGTTTAATCATAACTATTATATTTAGTTATAGGTTTCCATTTCTGTCGGTGTGAAGCTGACAGACGAATATGTAAAACAGGATGCTATTGATTCGAGCTCTGATTAAAATTATACTGTGTAGTTAAACAATTTAAAAAACACGTAAGACATAGATATCGCCTTAATATCTAGTACAATTCGAGTGATCCTTACCGCCAGTTTCCTTTTGTAGTTGGTGCATGTAATAGAGAGTTAACCGTTATTATTTTGGAGTGGGCGAGGTTTGGAACTGATGTGGGTCTAGAAGAATTTTACAGAGGAAACTACAAATATAAGGCAGTCTCGACTTCGTGAAACATAAAATAGGTTTCAAAAGTAAGTGGACAATAGACTAAAAGAGGTAGGTGAACAAATGTGACTCTGGGAAGTGTAACTTTTTTTTGTATTATAGTTTTATGGCTAGTGAGAAGAGGATATTCCGGTTGGGGAAGGTTGAATAATAATGTCACAGCGTGATATTTAGGGAATTTATCTAGTTAGTTGACACGGATATGCACTATAACTCACCGTGAGGTGCAAGATGACAAGGAGGAGTAATGTGTGGACCGGTGAAAAATGGCAGGTTGGAGCAAGACTTAAATAGCCTCCCTCCGAGTATGAAATCATGGTCTAGACTAATTGATATCTATACGGTGTACGGGGAAGGAATTTTTAGAGAGTGTAAAACCCGAGGAGTGGTTGGCGATGCATTGGGGTGGCGAACATTATGAAGATTAAATGATTAAAAGAATTATTAGAATAGTATATGGTACCTAATATTTTGTATATTGGAACAGGAATGTGGGATTTTTTTATTAGGTTTTAGTTTTTGGTATAAAGCAGTGATATGGCGGGCGCGGTTTGTGTGTGTAAATGACTAATGTTATTTACTATGATTAAGTTATTTAGGTAAAAGGTAAGTAGTGTTGTGAGGTTAGGCAGGGGGAGTAGCAATTATATGCAGTATAATCCTGAGTTAAAATAAAAAGTATTGGGGAGATGGTGATGATATTTATATATTATGGGGAACGTGAGAGAAGTCTCTTTAGAATTAGAATGGCTTATAGGTGAATATTAGTTTATTTTAAGGAAGTGGTTTGAAGTTTCTATAGATTATTATCGATTTAAGTAGTACCATTGATATTAATATGTATGTAATACTTGAATAGTTAGGGTGAGTATAGTTTATGGGAGTAGGTAGGGTTATATGAATACTAAAGGGGAGGTTTGACCAATTGGGCAGAATTAGCCTATCATTTGTAATCTCTATAGGAGTTTTGACATCGAAAGGAGATGACGGGGCTATGTTGAGTATAGTTCATCCTACCCATGAGATTTTATACATTGACTGCATCGTATAAAGTTAGTCCTAAAATTTAGTCTGTGTTTGGCATCATATGGGGCAATACAGAACATCTTCACATAGGTGTGTACCTGCAGATTTTACATCGTGAATGACTTCACTCCAGACTCACACCCGAGATGGATAAATAATAAGTTGCTCCCATCAGCCAAAAGTGATGAAAGAAGAGAGACTAATGCAAGAAATCAAGTACAACTAGAAATTCTAGTCGTGAGATATTTTTGTTTTAAAGTAACACAATTATGTACACGGTGTTAGAAAAAAAAACCAAAAGAATCTACTTCTGCTCTTGTTGTACCTCGGTCGTCCGTCGTCCGGGATCTGTCGACAAATGCCCTGCTCTGGGTGGAGTGGTAATAGTTGAGGTCTACGTCTGCTGTCAATGTAACTTTCTAGCATCTTGTCTCCAAGTAATTGGTTAGCATTGATGCTAGCTTCTTTCTTTCAGTAACTGTATAGATTTAGTATTTTTTTTCTCCGGTATTCTGATGTGAGTGCTAGGTGTGCATTATTTTTCAGTGTTCCGAATATTATTCGATGTATTATTATTATTATTAATTATTATTATTATTATTATTATTATTTATTATTTATTAGCTTATTGACGACACCACATACATTTTAAATTTATTACCGAAAACTAATTATATTATAATATTATTATTTATTTATATATAATTATTTATATTAGTTAGTATTATTTTAATATTTCATAATTTATATGTATTTATAATTAATAATTAATCTATTAAGAAGACACGTGATGATGACTAATAATAACTTATGTGTACGCTGTTCCTATACAATATCAGCCCAAATGACATTTTTCCTAAATTAAGAATCTTAAAAAAGTCTCTTTACAGGTAGCGTATATCCAGTAGTCTAATGATCCGATCGTGAGTTTTACCCTATGACCTAGACCTTATGAACCTAAGATATAGATTATTAATTTTCACAGTATAAATCTATGACACACCTAGTGTTATTCCTTAAGCTTCCTACACTTACTTTATCCATTATACCCTATCCCTTTTCAATTCTATCACACTCTAGTAAAAGTTCTGTTAGTCAGAGAGAGGTTCACCCTGACTGATAGAGACGCAGAAGTTTCCATCTGGCTCTGCGTGGTACGTCACCTTGACCTAAATCTAAGATATTGTGCCTACTTCGTCATCCTCTCTCTCTCGTCGTCATATAAACCCTCATTAAGACCGAATAGCTTATTGAGGTATTTGTTTAAGTTATTTACCTAGGAACTTGAGAGATCCATCAGTACTATAGTATATTAATAAATTTATAAACTTATTCTATTTACCAATATGGTTATTTAAAAATTAGTAATTGAAGTTTTTTCACTGACATTTGAGTTTATATTATTTTAATGAGAGTTTTTTTGTTTAGCTATATATTTAAATATTAACTTTCAAATAAATCATAACCATATTCAAATTTATTTTCACGTTCGTTATAGTAGGTAGGATCACTGTTTAAAATTACCGTTCAGTAATTAAAACTATACATCGAATCTGAACATAAATTCGAAATTTTTATTCTCACAACTAAATTTCGAGGTAACTCGATATTATAAGAACAAAGTACGTAAATAATATCAAAGTAAAATAAAATAAATTTGTATATTCAATTCACGATAAACATACAATGAAAAATAAATAGTACAAATTAATTTCACAACAAATTACGAATATATATATTAAATATATATACACAATACGAAAATATATAATATATTATATAATATATATGTATATAATGGATTAGATATTATATAAATTGAGGTATTATTAACGTGATGCGACAATAACTATATAGTCATCAATCCAATATCTCCAAAAATCAATACAATTAGTGACTACATCAAGGCAATATAGTATTAACGGTATAAGTTAACAATATTGCTGGCATAATAATGCTACTGTTAATCTAAATAACCAATTTAGAGGAGCGAGTAAATAATTGTTTAAATAAAAATATATTAATAATTATACTATATATAATATAATATAATAATAATATATTAATTATAACTATATAATAAATATATATAATAATGAGATATTAATATATATATAATATCTAATAATTATTTATATAAATAAATATTATAATAAATGCGTGATATTATTAATAATTAATTAATAATATATTATAATATATAAGAATATTGATGAAAAGTATATATTATATATATATATTATATATATATTATATAATATATATATAGTATAAATAATATAATATTATATTATATATTAATATAATAGTATAATAATTAATAATATTAATATATATATAATAGTATTATAAAATATAATATACTTAATCATATATATATAATATTATATATAGATATTAATATTAATGGTAACTACTTGGTTACGACAAAAAGCGACCACATCACACATATGTTAAAGTGAGCATACCAAAAAGCGTATTCCATTATAGGGTATATCATAAAAAAATTCATTTTAAGTCTAGGGTATATTATAAGCTGTGAAGTATATAAAGTTTAAGTTATTATTTTTATGTAAATATATATGGTTATATATGGGTAAGGAGGGCCTTAATTGGCAAACTTTGTATACTTACTTCTACACACTAAAAGTAAATTTTTCTAATGGACCTAAAGTTAATTCTAACTTAATCTTTTTTGAACTTATAAATTTTTTTGGAACATTTATCACGAATAATTTTTTGATCACACTTCAATAATGATGTGTGGGGTTATGCAGCTGAGCGTCCTACATGATTACCTTTTTAAGATATACTAGATAACCTATTTTAATTGGATTTACATTCATGTAATATATAATATAAATATATTGATATTAATAATACATATTATATAAGAAATTTGAAAAAAAATGTCTAAGTCTTAATTAATATTTGCTTTTATTTTTTTAAAGCCCATGTCAATTTTCGTGAGAAAAACTAAACACCAATTATATATATAATACCAAGGGTTATTATTTCGACTGGGCCCCCATTAGGGCGGGCTCGAGCCGACGGGGAAAATAGAAGAACGTTTTCCATACCCAATGTTAGGAGGGCGGAGGGAAACCCCCGGCGACAGCCCCAAAAGTACCAAAAAGACCGGGGGATGAGACCCTCCCCGAGGGGGGAAATAGTCCTACCCTTTTTTCGATATCTCCGGAAGCCGGAGACCCCGACTTCCTACCATCGGGCGGTCTACTTCCGTTGGAGCACTGAGATTCTTCGAAAAAAAAAAGATGCTTTTAACTAATTGTCACCAACTGCATTCCCGATGTGCAAAAGGGTTAGATGTCGTATCCCTGTTCAGTTCTTTAAAAAAAATGTAGAGACTATGTGGTACCTCAAAAGTGTAGAACCGCGGTGCTAACGATACGCTCAGGAGTCGGGTTCTCTCGCCTACGGGACACGAAGAGGTAGGGATTAATTTTATTCCGGTCTAGGGAGGACTTGATTCCAGAGTAATCCCCCCCCCCGCCTTCTTGGTAAAATTTGGGTTGTCGCGGGGGGTTCTGGTTCGCCCCATCCACCTAAGGAAGTAAGGATAAACTTCCCCATGCTGTTCCACGTTGGCGGCTCGAGCGCCTTAATGGGTGTGATAATATATAGTGATATAATATACTATTATTACAATATATATATATCCTATATATACACGGAAGAATGAGTTCATATTATATCCAGGAACCAACCTCTTACCTTTGGTATTTGGGTTCGCGTGATGAATAGGGGATTTACGCCTCCGCCCGGACTTCCCACAACTGGCCATCTCAGGACACGATCGAGGTTTGCTCGGAGTCGATCCCATAGGACCATAATGGTAGTCCAGGCGGCAGGGATTCTGTCTCAGCGTACCCTCGTAAAAATTCTCTGTGTTGCACTGGTCACAAATCATTAAAATTCTCGTCCTCAATCATAGTAGTACAGTTATCTGAGAGAGAGTAACTCACTCTCATATAATAAACTTAATATTATTGTATCGTTGTAATAATTAATAATTATATTTAGAATAACCTAATTTAATATCTAAACAAGATAAAATTTATAATAATATATATATAATATTAATATAAATATATAATAATATAATTTTAATGTAATATATAGATTATATATATATATATTTATAGTATACGCTTTAATTCATTTTAAAATAAGTAATATAAAAAAAAAATTATTAACGCCTGGTTATGTCTTACAGATATCTCATTATTTGGTATTTTTTATCTTTTATTTTATGTTTGTATTATTATTAATTATTATATGTTTAATTGTTTTATTCTAGGGTATACAATTTTTCTCATTTACAGCTCCCCATATTTAGAAGAATTTTGAGCGAACGAAGCCATGATTTCAAAAATATAATGGACCAGTTACGGTATCTACAAAACCGCCACAATAATAAATTATTTATTTTCTTTTTTTTTAACTAATGAAATTATTCCACGGTGACACAATGCTGAGACTATTAAGGGAGTAGGGAAAGATAAATTCCCTGGTTTACTCGTGGAGCAGTGAGGGGAATACAGTGCATTAGTTTAGGTATATCAATCTCCCTTCCGTGATTTTAGTGTCTGTCGGGATATCTCCTCTCCTTTTGCTTTTTTTTTATTTTTTTTTTTTGGTTGTTCTCTCAGGCGATGTCCTCCTTGCGCCTCCCGCCTTACGAGGTATAGGAACAGATACCCTCCCTTTTTTGTGCCGTCGGCTCGAGCCCCACTACATTTTATCTATATGATTAATTTATTTTAACCAACAATTTTTTGTGTTATTATGCGCTTTTTCCTGTAAGCTACTTATTTACACGCTGATGTATGTTTTTGCCAGATTTATGGTAGATAGATTGGTGAATTTTTCTCTGTAAATGTCGTACTTTGCCAGAGATTAAATTGTTGACAATATTAATGATTTGTTCTGCCTCTATTTTTTACCATAATTGTAATAATTTATACAGCTGCGCAAAATTATTCACAAATGTACATTTATTATATTTTCCTGTTAAGTATTGGTCGTACCTTATTCGAAGAATTTTATCTTTTTTAAATTTTATTGATATAAATGGATTTCAAATTAATGCTTATTTGTAAAATATTTAAAATATCCCGCACAAATTACAAGTATGATAAAAACACATGAACACCAGAGTAAAAAAACTGACTGGAGGTTTGAAACATATATCAGGGCCTATATAATATACGTTAATAATATATAGTAGTATATATATATATATAATATCTTTTAATAAAATAATAATAGGTAAAATCATTGATAGTTTATACAATTTGACAGGATAAAAATTTACCATCATTCCAGGACAGATTTTTTTCTGAACTTTAAAACGATCGAACAGTAGTAGATTATACTATACTACAAAATTTAATTTTATTGTATATTATTTGATTTAAAAAATAGTATAACATTTAATTATAGTATATAATTATAATTATTTTATTTTATTCTTTTTATGTTTAGCTTTGTATAAATTAAATTATTATTTAATTATTAAATTACTAGTACCGGGGCCGATTTTTTTTTTTTTTTTTAATAAACGTAAAGCGTATGTGACTTGCGTGAATTTATTTTTCATTATATATCTCGCCCCCGAAACCCTGACTAAATCGTTCGGAGATCGCTCTTTTTCTGTGTAGGTTTGAGTATTTTAGTTTAGAGCAATTAAAGCAAGAAAAACCACACGTGAGAGACTACATCCATCATCTTACTTTATGCGGGAGAAACTGGTTTTCCACAGAAGTTCGGAGTGTAAAGAAATAAAAACATTTGTGGCAGAGGAATTATTTTAAATTTAGACATCGTTTTGTAATTTGGAGATGACATTTTTTGTGTAAAATGCTAGAAAGGTGTGGTGTACTATTTTACCTACTAAGAAAAATAGCAAAAAGGTCGAATGAAATAAATGTGATACGGTGGTGTGTGTGCACTTGTCTCGTTAAACTACCGGAAAGAGATAGGTGAGAACGTATTAAAAATTAATCTAATTATTAAATCAATCATTATTTTATCGCTCTCAATGAGAAATCTTGAGAAATATTTTATTATATTAAAAATTTTCCAAGAACTGAAGTTAAAATTTATTTTCATCGTTTCATAATTTCAAATATTATTATTATTATAATTAATAATTTAAATATTTTATAAATATAGTTTAAATATATATAGTAGACATATTATTTTATATCTAGACATTTATAATATATATTATATTAATAATATCTATTATTAATTATATTATTAATATATATTCTAATATATATTAATAATATTAGTTAAATATATTAATAATTATATTATATATATATAATATAAATATAACTTCTGTTAAAACTAGTTTATTGTGTTTAGAACATTTAATTTTTAACGAACTGTTCTTAAATGTTATTATTAATCTTAAACAATCAGCATATATATATATTATATATTATATTATATAAGATATATCATTCTAGATCTCTATGTTAGAACACTTTAAATATTTATACTAGTTTCTATTTAAACTATATAAATATTAATATATATATATAAATGATATATATTAATATAATTATTACCAATAAGTATATAATATAATATATTAATATAAATTAATCATATATGACTATAGGTATTAAATATATAATATTATTATATATATATAATATATATATATATAATTAAATCCTGAGTTAACAGTTTAGTCAATATTATTTATTTTCCGAAATTTGTGTAACTTTCATAATTGTTTTTAATTATCATCACCAATATATATATATATATTAAATATAAATATATATATTATAGTATTAAATATATAATAAAATATATAATATATTATATATAAATATATTATATATATATATAATATATATATATAATTTATATAATTTAAATAATCAAGAGGTATATAAAGTATGAGAGTATTAATTTAGTATATAAACTATAATTAATATAATTTATATTATATCTAATAATATATTTATATATTATAATATAATATAAATAAATTCTTTGGATTAAAATACTATAGTTAATTTATAAATGCTGCAAGGATATTTGTCAAATTGTATGATTAACAAGTTCCCATCATATTTAAATATATATTATATGATATATAGTTATATTAATATATATTATATAATATATATTATAATATATATATAATACGATATATAATATATAAGATATATATTAATATTTATATATAGTATTAATATAATATATAATATTAGTATATAAAATATATATTATATATATATATACCTATAGTTATATTATTTATAAAAATATATTTAATTATAAGTATATAATAAATATAAATATATATATAATAATAATATATTATCTATCTATATCCATACCTTATTTTTCATATCTCCACCCCAAGACTGGTAAGAAAAAATTTAAATGATTTATAATTATATAGTGCAGTAAATAAACATAACGAGAACAAATAAGAAAAATGCAGTAGATAAGGAAAATAAATATGAAACATAAAATGTCTTAGATAAAAGTATTTAAAATAAGCATTACACCATGTCTCTGTTTATGTCACTACCACTTAAATCTCAAATTCACCGCGTGTCTCGCTTTATATATCTATTATTTACCAGAAAGGATTTGAGAGTAAGGAGGAAGAGAGAGAAGAGAGCGAGAAGAAGAGAGAGGAGACACAAGCATATGCACAGTACAACAGAGAGTCAGGAGAAGAGAGAAGTAGAGCAGGACGAGACGCGCTGAAGAAGCACGATAATTTTTTTTTTTCTTCGGGAGATTGCGTATAGTAAATATATATAAATAAATATATAATATATATATATATTATAATAATAATATATATAATATATATATATATATAGTATAATATATGTAATCTCTATATTTTTTTGTCATTGGTAAAAAAAAGCTACCCTAGCCTAATATCCCACTTGAGACATGCCTTACAAAGATATAAAAAAATATTTGAAGACTGGTAATTGTAGAATATTTTTCTAGATTGTTGGGAAATAACCTTTTTCCTTTCATAAGTTGAAGTATCCGTTTCAATAATACTATAAGAAAGTATTTTTAAAAGAGTTATAAAGAGAATAAAAAATTACCTCGTTTATTTACAAAACTTTAACAATTATGTACCCTGAGGTGCGTCACCTAACAAAACAATCACCAAGCATGATAATTCCTCTCAAGCGCCGCACCTACATCTCATAAGTATATAATAACCGTGTTATTATAACCTTCGATTCGCCGCCATTGCGGCACATGAAATTAAAAACTATCACTCAGTAATTTAATATTGCATCCTCTTCTTACATATATTCTAAGAACTTCCCCAATTACGCCAAGGCCACATCGAGTAAAATTCTGAGAATCCGATACACATTTTCTATCCCTTTCAAGATCATGTCACGTTACTTGACTTGACTGATGTTGCCATCGCGCAATACCCACTTTATACATATTTGTAGGCGATCCCCGGAGAGATCTCGACTACACAGACGTGATACGGTCCTATTTTTTTCATATCACAAGATCCCTAAGCGGCGAGATCATACACCTAGTCCGCTTAAAAACGACTAGTTACCCAATCATCCTTTCGGATACTCAAACAATTTGCCAGCACACTCGCCCAGATACCAACCAGCATACCCTCATCGATCACTTTAATCAACGCTGCCCGCAAATTGTAAATTTTATTCCCTGGCCTAAATATATATATATATATAAATCCGTAAAAAAAACGGAAAACCGTTCACGGAGGGGAAAACCGGTCAGTTTTTTAAAATTGTTAATGATTTTTTAAAAATAAATTTCTCAATTAGAAAAAGGGTTTTTAAGTACCTGGAGTGTATTTTGAACTCATATAATAAAATTTAAGAATAAATAACTTACACCTACTAGTCAAAAGATTTTTAAAATGGAAACAAA
Organism: Trachelipus rathkii; assembly: GCA_015478945.1. NCBI lineage: Eukaryota > Metazoa > Arthropoda > Malacostraca > Isopoda > Trachelipodidae > Trachelipus > Trachelipus rathkii. The sequence continues at coordinate 27,604 of JABUQX010088016.1, forward strand.
AATTTTTTTTTTTTTGCAAAAATTCTAATAGACCGTCGTGAATACTGTAGAAATTAGATATCAGACATGCTTTGTGAGATTTAGATTAGCACTACTTTGGCGCGAAGCCACTCTAATTTTAATCATTTTCCACTCTGTATAAACTATTCACAACATATTAAGCTTTATTTAAGACTATTAACGACTTTTTTGATTTTGGGTACACCGTCAGCGTCGGGAAAAACCGGTCAATAGCAAAACTATATAAAAATGTAAATTTTTTTAGTTTTAATAATATTTTATATTTAGTATTTATTCCTTATAATTTTTGATAAATTTGTTTAATTTTTCTAGATCTATCTCCTTTAATTATAAAATACTGAAAAAAAATTTCGTCAAAATGTTGGCATAAAGTGGCTAAGTACTTCAGCATAGTCAAGTAAGGCTATTGTGTTAAAAAGTGAAATAATATTATTATTAATTATTAGAAATTATTAAAATTGTATTGTCATAATTCTTTTTTCAGGTTTTGTTGCATAAAAAAATAAAAAATAAAATTTCAAAATAAAATTAAAAAATAAATTTTTACATAGATTTCTATAAAATATATAACTTAGACTTGTGTTTTCTATCCAAATTAAATTCTATAACATATTACTAAACTATTTAACATTAAATTATAATTATAAAATTAGTTTGGACAAGCACAAACCCAAATGATATTTAAGACTGGTTTTCCCCTAGCCACTAAACCGTTTTCCCCCGAATCATTTTTGAAAATGGAATTTCAAAACAATTAAAAAATCATGATTTTCAAACAGTATTTATTATTTTCCTTTATTCAACAACATTAAAGAAACCTCCAAATGTGAACGGAAAAACTATTAATAATAGATGTATACTGAGTTCAAATTTCGATTTTCATGATTTCCATTAAACAAAAAAAAAAAAAAAAATTTTGACCAGTTTCCCCCATTTTACGGTATAATAATAATAAATTTACATTTTGTGCGAATTACTCTTTCTCTTTGCCAGTGACTTTAGCAACTTTGAGTAGTCAGTTGAATGTTTAACCTCCAAAGTACCAAAATTACAAATATATACCGTAATTTAGCAATAATATAGAAGTCACAGTTTTGACATAGCATCCTTAAAGATCCAAGAACCCGTATAGTGATAAACATTATTAACCACTGATACTCAATTACTCTTTTAGTACACTAATTATTCATAAACACACTTCTTTCAATAATGATCACACGCTCATTATCGTATCAATCACGCAAAGCCTCCCTACGGGTCTGTCGAAATACCAATTTTTTTGGGGTACCACAACAGTGTGATTAAACAACTGCATGTTCTGTACAAATTCTACAAAGCACCCTCAGGGCTTGCCAAGAAATCCATTTAGAAACAATGTCTAAATAATTTCAATCATCCTACATTAAAACCTATATCTACAGTATTAAAACCTATTTCTACAGAATTATATATAGTGTGAGAGAGAGGTATTTCTTCCTTAATTTACGCCTCCTCTTTGAGTAAAAATATACCCTATCTAAAAAACCTAGTATCTAAGTAACCCTATCCAACATTTTCCATTTGGGGCGATAAGAGTCCACATAAATTAGCTTACTAACCCCTATGACTCCCCACCATTCCATTACTTATATTCATTACCTTCTTTAATGTAGCAATCGATTTGCACTCAACAACTCCTGTGGCAAACATTCCAAATTTAACAATCCTATTATAAACATGAATTATGCTTCTATATACTCAAACAGTATAGGATGCTTTCCTTTTGTTTTCTAAATTATGCGCAACACCTGTGAGTCACCACTCGTTGCTGCTCTAATCGTTAAGGAAAGCACTTAGCTCACTTATCACAATATCTACTTGCTTTCAACTTCTGTAACACTCAGTGGAATATAATTTACCTCTGATTCCAATATTCACTTATTAATTTATATTTATTATAATTATTATTAAATATGTATTATTAATAATAAATACATTTTAATTTAATTATGTATATTTGCTATTATTTATTATCATTATTATTATTATATTTATTAGAGAAACTGGTAGAGCCTTAAGGAAAACAAAATCACTTATTATTATTATTATTATTTATTGTTACTTATATTCTATTATTAATTATTATATTATATTATATTATAATTATTATTATTATTATTATTTACTTAAACGTTTCAGCTAACATAAAATGCGGAAATGAGCAATGAAAGTTATGGAATTTCATTAAGTTTAGTGAAAGCAAATCTATATATTTGGGCCATTCAGCCAGCCATCCCCAAGCACAAACAGGAATGAAAGTCTGTGACGCATGATGTATGATCAAGGAAACCACTTTGCAAACTAATGACATCATTTAATAAGTAGCGAAACAAAAGAAGGATTCATTAATGGCTTCCTTTAGAACTCAATTGCGAAAACACATTAAAAATATTTAAAACGTCGAAATATCCAACATGGG
>JABUQX010088017.1:0-2500 GCA_015478945.1 Trachelipus rathkii
CCCAGTGTTCACTACAGTCCCAGACCTAGCATTGTCTGATGTAGAAGATATCCAGGATTTGGTGTGCACACCGTGCAGATAGTGGTAGTGAATATGAAGAGTACTTCTACACAGCGAACAGTTCTCCCAGGAAGAGATCAATGATTGAGTACGAGAGTTAAGTCTCTCTTCCAAGCAAGATTCTGAACTTTTAGCATCTAGACTAAGTGATAAGAACTGCCTCAAGGCCGAATGTAAAATAACTTTTTTTCGGGACAAGAGAGGTAATACTTCTTCCATATTTCATTTGAAGAAGAAAGACCTAGTATACTGTAGAAACATCCCTGGACTCCTACTCCAAATGGGGTACCTAAATACCGACAAGAAGATTGGCGATTGTATATGGATAGTTCAACGAGAAGCTTGAGTGTGTTTTTATTGTACAATGGCTAGTTATGCATGCGATTCCAATAGGTCACTCAACAAAAACTGAAAGAGGAATATGAAAAAATCATAAGAAATGACTTAGCAGAAGCTTAGATTATAATGACAACTCAGTGGTCATAAATGCGTTGATGTTGAAGATGGTCAACACTTACTTTGGGCAGCAAAGCAGATATACTAAGTACCCTTGTTTCATATGCTTGTGGGATAGTAGGGCTCAAGAAGACCACTGGGGGAAAAAGTTGTTTGGCCTGCTAGGGAAAATATGACTGTAGGTGCATCCAATATCATTAACGAAACCACTGGTTGACAAGGAAAAAATTATTTTCCACCACTCCACATCAAACTAGAACTGATGAAGCAATTTGTTAGGGCCCTTGACAAAGATGGTGAATGTTTCAAGTATATTTGCAGATTTTTTCCAGGGTTTGAGTATGGAGAAACTACTCGAAAGCTGGAATCTTTAGCGGCCCTCAAATTCGCCAAATCATCAAGGATGAACATTTCTTCAAAATTCCAGGACTGATATTGAAGCATCTGCCCTGGAAAAGTTTTGTCTTGGTTGTTCAGAGAACTTTTGGGCAACCATAAATCTGCCACCTATGTAGAACTCGTACAGAAAATGCTTTCAGAGTTCAAAAATTTGAATGCTAATATGAGCATAAAAGTTCACTTTCTACAATGTCCACCTTAGATCGTTTCCGGATAATCTAAGGATATTTATAGGTGAGGACATTAGGGGAAGGTTCCATCAAGTATGCAAGGTGATGGAAGAAAGAACCCAAGGAAGATGGGGAACACACATGATGGCAGACTATTGTTTGAGCCTTCAACGTGATTGTCCCACATTCTGCACACGAAAGACAATCATATAGACAGGCATTTGTAATGCCATTAATTGTGATTCCATTGTACTGAATTGAATGTTTTTGACCTAATAGCATTTTATGTACTTACTCATTAACAATTTTGTATACATCTTTCGTGTTTTTTTTGTGAATTCACGTTACAACCTAACATAAATTGTTGTTATATAATGGTATTTTTGTGAAAGCCACCTGTATCCTTCAAAAAAACTAGAGCCAATCTAGGAAAACAGAGTCATATTCGGGATCAGGGCAACAAAAGTTACCTATAAAATGACCTTCAAATGTTTTGCCGCAAACTTTGTTGGCCAGTGATTAATGACTCAACAAAAAAAAAAAAACTGAACCAGTGTAAGAAAATTTGAAGGTCCACAAACAAAATATTATGAATATCAAAATTCAGAATATAAAATAAAAATATGGAAAACCCATAAAAATTTTGAACACAAATTCAGGGGCTTCCACCTTGTAGGAAATTGGAACCAAAAAATGTCCAAATTAGAGCATATTTGCTAAAATTTATAATATATTTGTTCAAACATGTAAATTCCACAACTTAATTGAAAAAAACGAAAAAAACAAATTTTTACTTGTTTTTTTCAGGCTGTGTTTTTTTCGTGAAAAAAAGTTTTTTTGGGAAAAAAACGAGCTTGTTTTTTTCCTTTCCCAACCCTAGTGGAGACTAAATGAGGGATATCAAGTCTTTGCAATTTGCGGGGCAGCTCAAAATAAACTCTTCCAACGCAATCTCTGACAGTTTTTCTTATACACTATCGTACACCTCTTTAGAAATTTTTTTATTTATATTAAGAAATAATTTTTTTTTTTTTTTAAGGAATTTCTAAATTTTAAAATCAAACTGCTTTGGGCCATCACAACCTATGCCACATAGTGTTCCGGTGGGTGGCAAGGAGTACTTAAATTATACAATAAAAACTACCAACTATATATTCAACTCATCTTTTCCTACCTTTGTTCCTTCGTAAAACTTTTCATTTCTACATTCCTAAAGACAGGGCCGCTGAGCCAGTAAAATCTTTTGCCGGTTCCAAATACAGCTCTGGCTCCAACCCCTTGCAGCCCCAATGACTTCGGCTCAGGTGCGCAGTCTTTAAAAAAAAATAAAAAAAAAAACTTTTTGTATATACTATCTTCAAGTGTTAAAAGTCTCGCAGCCAAAAGAAATATAGCTCGATGGCTGCATTTAAATT
>JABUQX010088017.1:7500-14912 GCA_015478945.1 Trachelipus rathkii
CACGGCTAAATTCTCTTACATCATGCATACGAGTTTACTTTTTGTATCACAATTCAAGGAGTCCTTAACTACACCGCAATTCTCTGGAAATAAATGACTAAGCATCCTCGATTGCACAATTCTTGATATTCAAAAACAGCACGAACATATTGAGTGTAAAAATACTACTATTTTCTAATGTGTCCGCCATAGATGCCTATTATTCCAAATTAAAAATGTTCAATACTGCTAGTTAATTAACTATACCATATATTATCTCATCTTTTGTTCCTCTATGATTATATACTCTCCTTGTTCGATAAAAATTTAATGTGTACTAACCAACAATCTAACTCGCCTTCTTTTCTTATATTACCAACACTTTCTACAAACATGTACCTTGTTACATACTCTAAACCAAATGCACATTTTCTCTCAAGATCTCAACACACGTATGAAATTATCGGCTAAATCATCCAACAACGCCTTCTTTGTCACTACCAAGTACCTAAATATTTCCTTTACTATCTTCCAAAAATACGAATGTTGTGTTTCACTACAATATAATCTCAACAAAGCTAATATTACCTATTGCAGACACTCTCTATAACGCTCTCTTCAACCGTTGATCAATGTAAATATGACTTACTATAATCTGACACTTCTCCACCTTCATATGTTCCCTCGTACTTTAATACCACACCATATAACGCATATATATGTGACTATCTATAGTATCGAAAAAACATGATTCATACAAACACTCAACCATCACCTTTTATCATCGTAATATTACAGCTTTTTCTTTTTACACCAGTTAATTTAGTCTATTGAACGAATAATTGTAGAAACTCATATAATAGTACGAATTTCTACTAAAATTCAACATTTGGATAATATATATTGGTATATATCTTAAAATTGAGTTTTACGGATTTTACAGCATTTGAGAAACAAAATAATTGTATGTTTTAGTCACACTTCACAATTTTCAATAACCAGTGAAGAAAATATGCGATCAATTTAATAATAGTTTTAGTGAGTGTCTATAATATATTGTATCGCTTTTAAGAATAATATGTATCATTTAATGTTTTTATATATACCAAATATTATATATTCATATGATTTGGTAAAGAAAATTGATTTATAATAAAAAAAATTATAACTTATCTAAAATACCTTTATCTTTAATTTTCTATCATTACTATAATTATATAGAACTTATCTATTAAAAGTACGATTTATTTCCTAAATAATTTCTAAACCATATTGATAAATTATATTATAGTGTAGTAATAATATTTAAAAATGTATAGAGTTTTATAACGTATTATTTCAGCTATATGATATAATACTATATCTTTAACTGTTTTCTCTTCTTTCTTGTATTCTTCATTCGCGATACTGCATATTTCATATCAAAGAGCGGCGAGAAAGCGAATTATAATAGTTTTAGGTGTCTTAAATGACGTATTTTAATTTGAAATTTCAATATGGCTTTATATACAAAATATTCAGATAGATGGGTAGAAACCTGTCGTTTAATACGAGAACATAACATGAAAAAGTTGAAACACTTCAAAATTACGCTTATTTGCGTTAAAATTTTCAACATTACAAATATATGAACGATGACAACTCATAAGATCGAAAAGAAAGTCCTCATGCTCTCTATCCAGATCTCCACACATCACATTATTGGTTAAATCATACACAATTTAGAGTTTATGTGAGACAGGAACTATTCTAATCGACACTTGAGATATATACAGAAAAATACCGATCTTCCATTCCGAAATGCTTAATTCTACAAAGAACGCTGGCGAAGTGAATTTTATTGAATAGTTTCTAGACTGCCTTACATTGACGTTTTTTAAATGAAATTTCGAATATTATCTTGCAATTTATGTAAGGGTTTTACCGAAATATTTCTCATTAGTTGGCTCTGCAAAGAGAAGCTGGTCTAGTACAACCAAAAAACACCCCTCACAAATACTCTACACCCTCCTCATAACATCACGCCTTGTATCTTAAAATACTCTTTCTACACTGTCTACAAATCTTTAGCACCTACACGAAATACACAGTATATACTATTCTTATTCCAACCCTTTCCACATATTCTGAAAGTTACGTGTGTTAGCTGACTCAAGTGTAACTCTATCTTAAAATTGAGTTTTCACGGTATTTTCAGTTTCAGCATTGGAAAAAATAAGGTGTTTCATGAAATGCAATTCAAAAATGCGTGTCAGACAGAGAGACTATTGGTATAATTGTTCCAAACGCCATCATTACAAACATCGATACGTATCCTCAAACTCGAAATATCACTATTATTCGATTATCACCAAATTATTATACTCGTGTCGCGAGTGATATACACTTGTTTAGACTCAAAAAACTTTTAAAATCTCTAAACATTACGCTCTATTATCACTTGATATATACTCTTATCCAATTATCTATAACCCCTTATTTCTTCACACCTAACTAAACTCTACTCTCTCATAATAAGAATATGTCAACTCTCTTCACCTAAATTTTTCTTACACATTTTCGAATATCTTCATTCAGGCATATACTCAAAATGTGGCCAGTTTTTCACAAGGTATATTGTTTAGCATTTCTCTATGAATAAAATTAATGTATACATCAATAGATAGACCATTTTCATAAAAGCAGAAAACGTAAATTTATTAAATTAGATCTTCTTTAGTGTGCTCTTAAGAAACTGACACTTTAGTAATCGACACTACTATATAATCATAATTAATGATTATTTACATACACCAAAGGATATTCACAATTCAAGCGCGTTGTCTCTAGTAAGATAACCTTAAGACTCTATGAAAAACACTAATCACTTCACTAATCTACGACTGTCTCTCTCTTAAATCTACACTATCACAAATATTCTAATTAAACTCATCACAAGTAGCCGATTTTTCCTTCCTACAATGTCACACAATTTTCAAATATCATCATAGTAAAATCCTAAAACTCGTGACTTACATTAACTGCATGCTATCTCATCTTCTCGATATCACAACATTCATACATACAGAATCTTATTTTCTAATACTCCAATAAATCATATTTAATATCTCCATAAGCCACGCAAGAAGTGAATCTGTAATTATATTTTATCAGTGCTAATCTTAATCATTAGCAACGTATTTATTCTATCACGAGCTGAGTGAGAGAGATGTCTAACTTATTTGTTTTTATATACCACTATCTTCATTAGCTAATGCAGTAAAAACACCTGTATCTCACGTATCAACAGAGAATATAACTTTAACTTTCTAAAGACACATCTCATCTTGTACAACACCTTCTCGCCTCTCAAAAATCTCTTCTACCAATTTCCAATTACATACTATCTTACAGATCTTGTACACAAGCTTATCACAATCTCTCTTAAATATCTTACCACGACATCTATATAAAATATTTATGGTTGAGTTGAGCAATCTCCTCTAAAATTGAGTTCTTCATCACACTGCGTATCTTCAGTGTCACTTCGAAAAAAATAATGAGTGTTTACAACATCTCGAAATAGCATTTCTCCAAAGAAGCAGAAAATCCCAACTTATTAATAGTCTCTTAGCGTGTCTATTATCAAATTGATATGCGAGTTTTATAACCTAACCTGAAAATTTCTCAATATTTGCTTTAATACATTTAATATTACCATTGAAAATATAAACTTAAGGTAGATATTGAAAACCGTACAATCACTCAAACAAAAGTTCTATACTCAGCTATCCAAGTACGTCTATTTTTACTCTTAAATTATTCCAACAATATCAAAATTTCTACGCAAATCTCTTTAAACAAGCGTAAATCGATTTTATCATAACACTTCTTAACACATCTTGAACAGCTATTTCTACTTGATAATTATCTACATTCTATAAACTATGATATGCTCAACTCAGGTAGGTATCAGCTACCAGACATATCTTCATGCAAAATATATCAAACTAAAATGATGTCACCCTCCACTCTGAAATGCTATTTCAAAAAAGCAGAAACGTGAATTTATTAATAGTTTAGGTGTCTTAATGGACGTTTTTAATGAAATTTCAATATTTGTTTTTAAATACAAAATATTTCATTAGTTTGTGAAAACCTGTTTTTAATAACAAAAAATTTTAAACTTCTAAAATTTACGCTTTTTCTTAAATTTTTCACATTACAAATTTAGAACTCTTAAAAGTACCGATTTTCCTAAATTGTCAACATTTTGAAACATTATTTGAAGTAAATCTTAAAAATTGAGTTTAACGGGATTTTCACTTTTAAAAAATAAGTGTTTCATGAAATGCATTTCAAAAAGGAGAAAAAGGAATTGATAATAGTTTAGTGCTTAAATGACTTTGTTAATGAAATTTCAAATATTGTTTTATTATACCAAAATATCGATAGTTGTGAAAAAACCTGTTGTAATTAAAAATTTTAACTTCTAAAATTACGCTTTTCTTAAAATTTCACATTACAAATTTAGAACTCTTAAAAGTTAGTTTCCTAATTTCAACATTTGAAAATTATTTGGTAATTTTTAAAATGAGTTTTAAGTATTTTCAGCATTTTGAAAAAATAATGGTTTCATTGAAATGCAATTTCAAAAAACAGAAAGCGAATTTATTAATAGTTTTAGGTGTCTTAAAATTGACGTTTTTATGAAAATTTAATATTTTTTTTAACCAAATATTTCATTAGTTGTGAAAACCTTTTTTAATAAAAAATTATAACTTCTAAAATTACGCCTTTTCTTAAATTTTCACATTACAAATTTGAAACTCTAAAAGTACGATTTTCCGTAAAATTTCAACATTGAAAATTATTTGTAAAAATCTTAAAAGTGAGTTTGTACGCGATGTTCGCCATTGAAAAGAGGATAATGTGTACATTGAAATGCAATTTTTAAAAAAGCAGAAAAGAAATTTATTAATTGTTTTACGTAGTTCTTAAATTGAGTTGTTTAATGAAATTCCAATATTCGTTTTAATATATTTAAAATAGTCATTTAGTTGTGAAAAACCGGTTTTAATAAAAAATATTTTACTTCTAAAATACGCTTTTTCTTAATTTTCACATTACGAAATTAGAACTCTTAAAAAGTACGATTTTTCCTAAATTTCAAAAATTTGAAAATTTTTTGGAAAATCTTAAAATTGAGTTTTAACGGTATTTTCAGCATTTGAAAAAATAATGTGTTTCATTGAAATGCAATTGCAAAAAGCTGAAAAGTGTGAATTTATTAATATTTTAGATGTCTTAAAATTACGTTTTTTAATGAAATTTTCAATATTGGTTTATATACCAAATATTTCATTAGTTGTGAAAACATTGTTTTAATAAAAAATTTTAACTTCCCAAAATTACGCTTTTTCTTAAAATTTTAACTTACAAATTTAGAACTCTTAAAAAAGTACATTTTTCCTAAATTCAACATTGTGAAATTATTGTAATTCTTAAAAAAATTTTTAACGTATTTCAGCAGTTTGAAAAAAATAATGTGTTGCATTGAAAAAGTCGCAATTTCAAAAGCAGAAAAGAGAATTTAAATTTTTTAGGTGTCTTAAATTGACGTTTTTTAATGAAATTTCATATTTGTTTTTATATACCAAATGTGTTTCATAGTTTGAAAAACCTTTTATAAAAAATTTAACTTCTAAAATTACGCGTTTTTTAAAATTTCACATAACAAATTTAGAACTCTTAAAAAGTACGATTTTTTCCTAAATTTTCAACATTTGAAATTATTGAGTGTAAATCTAAAAATTGAGTTTTTAACGGTTATTTTCAGCATTTGAAAAGAATAATGTGTTTCATATAAATGCATTCAAAAAGCAGAAAAAGTGAATTATTAATATTTAGGTGTCTTAAAGACGTTTTTTAATAAATTTCAATATTTGTTTTTATATACCAATATTTCATTAGTTGGATTTTTTATTTTAGGTAAAAAAAAATTAAAAATTCTAAAAATACGCCTTTTCTTAAATTTTCACATACAAATTAAGAACTTTTAAAAAGTACGATTTTTTTTCTAAATTCAACATTTGAAATTTGGAAAATCTTAAAATTTAGTTTTAAACGGTATTTTCAGCATTTGAAAACATAATGTGTTCCATTTTCAGCATTTCAAAAAGCAGAAAAGAGAATTTAATTAATAGTTTTAGGCGTCTTAAATTGACGTTTTTTTAATGAACATTTCTATATTTGTTTTTTTATATACAAACCATAGCATTAGTTGGAAAAAAACCTGTTTTAATAAAAAATTTTAACTTCTAAATACGCTTTTTCTTAAAATTTTCACATTACAAATTTGAACTCTTAAAAGTACCGATTTCTTCCTAAAATTTCAACATTTGAAATTATTGGTAATTCACTTTAAATTGAGTTTTAACAGTATTTCAGCATTTGAAAAAATAATGTGTTCATTGAAATGCAATTTCAAAAATCAGAAAAGCGAATTTGATTCTATTAATAGTTTTAGGTGTCTTAAATTGAGTTTTAATAAATTTCAATATTTTTTATATACCAAATATTTCATAGTTGTGAAAACCTGTTTTAATAAAAAATTATAACTTCTAAAATTACGCTTTTTCTTAAATTTTCACATTACAAATTTAGAACTCTTAAAAGTACGATTTTTCCTAAATTTCAACATTTGAAATTATTTGGTAAATCTTAAAATTGAGTTTTTAACGGTATTTTCAGCATTTGAAAAAATAATGTGTTTCATTGAAATGCAATTTCAAAAAGCAGAAAAGAGAATTTATTAATTGTTTTAGGTGTCTTAAATTGACGTTTTTTAATGAAATTTCAATATTCGTTTTAATATACCAAATATTTCATTAGTTGTGAAAACCTGTTTTAATAAAAAAATTTTACTTCTAAAATTACGCTTTTTCTTAAATTTTCTTATTACGAATTTAGAACTCTTAAAAGTAGATTTTTCTAAATTCAAAATTGGGAAATTATTGGGAAATCTTAAATGAGTTTTTAACGGTATTTTCAGCATTTGAAAAAATAATGTGTTTTTCATTGAAATGCAATTTCAAAAAGCTGAAAAGTGAATTTATTAATAGTTTTAGATGTCTTAAATTGACGTTTTTTAATGAAATTTCAATATTTGTTTTTATACCAAATATTTCATTAGTTGTGAAAACCTGTTTTAATAAAAAATTTTAACTTCCAAAATTACGCTTTTTTTAAATTTTCACTTTACAAATTTAGAAAACTTCTAAAAGTACGATTTTTCCTAAATTTCAACAATTTTGAAATATTTGGTAAATCTTAAAATTGAGTTTTTAACGGTATTTTCAGCATTTGAAAAAATAATGTGTTTCATTGAAATGCAATTTCAAAAAGCAGAAAAGAGAATTTATTAATTGTTTTAAGTGTCTTAAATGACGTTT
>JABUQX010088018.1:0-23321 GCA_015478945.1 Trachelipus rathkii
TGGCAGGCTCAACTATGGACCTGTCAATTTGGGTTCATTTCCTTTTGGCCCAGGGTGGGGGCTTACAACGCTATTCTTCCTCACAAAACCCACATTTTCCTACTTCCTGGGTTATTGCACCTTTCTTCCGGGCTCTGGGCACAACCTCTCATTTTCCTCTCTTTTCAAGGCATTCTCTTTCTGGATCTCATTCCAGCTTTTCTGGTCTGTTCTCCTATTCCGGTCGATTTCCCCGTAACACACTTACACTTTATATCTATTCGTAACCGGACAGTCTTCATCTCACCTTCCACATGACCTAAACATCGGGTCAACGGTAGCTTTCATTTTATTTTCTCGTCATGACGCCAATCTCCACACAACAACTTCTTCTAATAACGTTTTCATTCCCATTTTATTCGATTGTTTCACGACCTAACCGCCACTGAAGATTCCATCTTGACCACATTTGTTAGTTAGATTCTAGTACGCTCTTATTCAGAACCATAGTTCACTACTATTTGCATTAATCTACGGGGTAACAACTCCTCGATGTATTAGACCTAGCGTTGGCACTCTCTCAACACTTAGTCCCTTTACGAAGTCGACCAGACGATTTTATACTTGGTAGTCATCTGGCCACGCTTAGTGCCGTATTCACGTAATTTTCTACTTACACGTCTGCATATACTCGCTCTTTTTCTATCAGCATATATCGCCTAGATATTTAATATTGTCAGACTACACTTTTCCACCTGCGTTCACTCATTCATATACGTCATAACTTCACGACGGGAGGCATCTGATCGCCTTACGTCATCACAACCCAAGACCCTTACTATGTTTAGCTGTACTTTACTTTCTATACTGCTTTCTTTTACACCTCTATTCCAATTCCTCTATCTTATCCTCTCAGACTCACTTGCAGTATTCGCGCACAGGCAACATCCATATATCATCCTTTCATATAAATGGTAGGGGAATCCCTCCTACTCTCAGCTCATGTCTCCAAATTCTAATCTATCCTTGTCGCCTTTTCTACCGTCGTAGATTCTTATTAACCTGTCATCCTCTAGTACAGATTTGGATTGGGCTCAAGAAGACATTTTCCTAGCACATTTGTCTCACTCTTCACCGGCTTATTTATAGTGATTACATTATTATCACTTCTGACTCTATTTATTCTACGATCAACGCTCACTACTCGTTCATACATAAACTGTTGATTCTATGTTCAGCAAGACGTTACCTCCCAACACCTCCCTATAGTCGCTAACTACTGCCATGACAGATCCCTATTTAAACCTAATATTGATCGACTATTGCAAATCCATAAATCTCTAAATACATATTATCTTGTCTCCCTCCCTCAATTATCCAATCATTCTTGTTTCATATGTACAGATTTGTAATCTACACTCCTCATCCACTCTTATAAACGGCACTTATTCTTCCTCATATATTAGTTCCTCACTGCATTCGACGCACTCTCGCGACACTAAGAATATTCAACATATAGTCTGTTCCTAGCAGAGCACTACAATGTAAGACTAATTTATCTATATAGTTACAGTTACCCGTTTTCCCTACGCCTTGATATTAAGGCATATATATATTTGACTTGCTCCAACTCTTGCGACTCGTATTCCCTCGCCATATATACGTGTTTGGTTTATACACTCTTCCAATTCCAAGTGAAGTTACGATCTTTTCGCGTATATAATATGATAATATATATAGATATATGTTATAATAATTCATAATTAATATTAAGTATAAATATAATATATTTAATAACTATTTATTATATAATTATATAGGATAATATCTATAGTATATCATTAGATATATAAATATAGGTTTATATTTTATATATAGTATATTATATATTATGTAATAGTATATATATAATATGTATATATATATTATATTATATTTATATATATTAGCTTCTATAATCATATCTATTTATATATATAGTATTATAGTTATATATATAGATAATATATTAATAATTATCTATATAATATATGTATATATTATATAATATTAATATATAGAGAGATATAATGTGTGGGCCTGTATATAATATGGTTTTTGGTGAGTCGAATTCTGAAAGTTTGACGAGATTGGTAAGAAGATTGGATGGGTTGTGTCAAAGTGATGGGTTTGAAGTAAAGCGTAGAATAGAGTAATTAAGTTATGTTATGATGTGGAGGAAGTCTCGGTGAGAAGTATGCATAGATGGGAGCAGCTGTGAAGCAATGACTGAGTTTAAATTGATTTGAGGATATGTGCGCTTTTGATTTGCGCAAAAGATGGATGCTGAGTCCAGTTAGGTAATTTTTGAATTGCAGGAAGGAGGCTGTGGCAAGATCCTTGGGGACTGTATAAGAGATCTAAGTCTTGAGTCGCAGTTGTCTTGCATGATATGCATATGTTGTTGCTGTGTATATGTATTGTAGTTAAGACATTTAGGACTGGGATAGGTAGAGGATATTGTCTATAAGTATCAATGTGTCAATATGGACAATCCTGAAGGGCGTGTTTAGTTGTGAGAAGAATTGATTAAATAAATGAGGAATGAACGTATTTATCAGGAGTTGTTATGGTTTAGTGGTAACAGGGATAATGAGAGATTATATTCAAATTGAAGAGTATGTTTAGATTATGGTTTTGGTCATGTGGAAATGATAATTGATGATATTCGGTTGGTTGGTTAGGTCGGATGGTGATGATGTGGTGAGTTTGTTGAGAGATCGACTTGGCTTTGGGAGACTCGGAAGATTAATAAGTGGGATGAAGTCGGCAGAGAATGTCTGATGAGTTAAAGATGTGAGTTTGGCCAGTGGCGAGATAAAAAGTGCATCAATATGGAGTAAGATGGCAGGGTTTGTGTGATGGTGTTATGTTGTTGTGGCTCGCAGCCGTGGGCAGGATAGGGAATGAGATCTCTCCTAACATTTGCGCGGAGATGTGCTCATTAGTGTGAGGGTCGTCGCGGTGGTGCTGAGGTTGGAAGGTAGGAGTGTGGGTGTATGTTGCGGCGAGTTCCCTACATTGTTAGTGTATAGAATGGGAGGTAAGGCTGTGCTTGTTCTTTGACTTGTTGTCATATCGTCTTTCTCTCTTGTTTGTTGTCTGGGTAACAGTGTGTTACGGTGTTCACTATTACTCCCAGCTGGGGGGAAAAGCGGTGGGGTTGATTGGATATAGTTATATATATATATACTATTATATAATATATATATATATTATATGATGTAGTTGTAATAGTATTATATTATTTGATAATAGAGTTATGAGGTATATATATGTAATTATTATTATATTATAATGATATCTGTTGAAGGTGGCTGTTTGCTCTTCATGGTCTCCTCGCTTGTAGTATTTGAACGCGTGTCCGTAATGCCGATATAGATTGAGAACTGCGCATTTATCTTTGTTTGTAAATGTTGTACGTGTGGATTCAGACAGTTATTGGTTTTATTTCATTTACTTTATTAGTAAAATTATTTTTATTACTTTATTTACTTTGCGGTAGTTGTGTAGATTAAAGAAATTGTTTGTTTGTTTTCAGTATTTATTATTATTTGAATGAAAGTGAATATTTGTAAATATCAATAGTTATAGACCTAAAACAGTTAAAATACATTCGTTTGTGAATTGATTTTTAGCTTTTATGTTAATGTTCTGCCTTTCTGGAGTAGTTTACTCAGTTTCATGTATTCTTACAGCGTTTTAATTAATTATAATAGGAATTTATGAATCTCTAAATATATGAAGAGATTTATTTTTATTCAGTTCAGGTTAGTTATATTATAATCCTCGTTTTACAGCAGCAAACATACCTGAGACTAAGGTTCTTCGTGATTACTAGTTGCTTTACGAAGACCCTTCTTTACTCGACGGTGAGAAAGATCTGTAAGGGTAAGTGATAGTATTGATATTGTTGGCTGATGTAATCGATTGTAGTGTTTTTTAATATCGTTGGAGATATATTGGTGTAAACAATATATGATTGCATAAAAGAAATTATCAAATAGATGAACGTGAAAAAATAGGATTTCATAGCTTATTTCAGTTTTCTGTTCTTGACATAACGAATCGCGTTCAATCGGGGACAAATAAAGAATTTACATTCGCGTTAATTCGTAGGCTGTGTTACGATATACTTATGGCCAGACAATCTTACTTACTTGTGTTTTGCATTAATTAGGAATAAGGATGCTGACAAAACTTTTGAAAATTCTGATGAAAAGTGTACTCAGATTTGTGATCAGTCTGGATTCTATGTTAATTAAATGATAGATAAAGACATTTTGTAATAGCAAAAATATGTTTTAGTTTAATTAGCTTATATTCCTTTTGAAGGTGTGGATGGCTGTGTTTCAAGAGTCGAACCTTGTAATATACAGAAGGATTTGTGCATTCATAATTGTTGCTTTCCAGCTGTTTAATTGTGCGATCATGTCAATGTAGTATTGTGAATTTTTTCTTTACGTGGTTACGGTAGACCAAGTCGCAACATATTGAAAGCAACTCTTCGCAAATTTTATCTGGTCTAGTAAACCAAATCGCTATAAATTTTTTCATCGTCGATACATTTCATCGTATAGATTTCATCGTTTAGGTAGTCTGTTATTGTCAAGGTGGCATAATTTTCCACGGTCTTAGCATAGTATCCTTAAGTTGGGATAATTTTTCAATCGTTTAGTTTTGGAATCCCAAGTGGGCCATAATCTTTCTCATCGTCCGATGTCAAAAGTCGGCATATATTTGTTTTCAGTTCCTATCACTTTTGTCCCAATGTTGGCAAATTTAATGCGTTACTTATTTCGCTCACTAAGTGATAAGTGGAGTTGCCTGTTCAAGTTATGTTTCATTTGTTCATGTAGAATTCGTTGCTAATTTTTATTTCTCGGTGTGTAGGTTTATCAATAAATCCTACATTTTTATACGTCGTCTTTCATATTCCTCCTACTGGTTGTGAATAACAATGTTTCTCAAATTTATACCTGATTAGTAGTTAAGTCACATTCCCTTGACGCGCCGTCTTATCGATCAGAGCTCGCAGGGTCTTAATGGACATGGTTTTGAGAGAAACCAGAACCCCCGTTGGCTGAAGCTTGATGTTCTGTGATGGTCGGCACCAGGGATGTCACTGAAGCAAAAAGATACAACGCAGATTTGTTCTGCATTCCAGGTACTGTACCTACTTACATGCGATATTACCAATAAAACTTTTAGGTTATTCTAGTATCGTTTTTAATATTGTATAAGTTTTCTTCAATCTATTATATGAAAAAAATAATTAAATTTGACCCTAAGTGGGAATTGGATTCAAGCATGTACCGGTGTTGAGAGCAATTTTCTATGTCAGAAAGTGTCAAACCGCCGGCATTCCTCGTCCCTAACAATAAATGCTTTAAAATTTATTTGGCGCCCGAACAGGGACTCTGTTTGAGTTCCTGTTCGATAAGCCGCCGCGCTTGAGTGTGACCTAGTCCACTTTCTCATTTGTTCGGTATAGTTGTTCTATTCGATTTTATTCATTCTTTTCTTCAAAAATAAAATTCGTCATTTTTTTTCATTGTGTTCATTGTATTGGTCCACGCGTTCACTTTAGGTAGGTAAGTAGACTAGGTTAGGTAATAAGTTAAAGTTTGAAGAACTTCATACAGTTAAGGGAAAATGTCTGTAAACGGCAAAGATATGAGTGTTAAGCCTAAGCCTCAGCTCTCTTTAACCTCCCGTGGTGCTGGTAAAGATGCAGCCAGTCAAAGAGAAGAGCAGATCCAAATTTCTTTGGACGCATTAAACCTGGCTAATTAGAGCAGAGGACACATGGTTGTTTTCAACGCATCAAAAACTCAGTTCCTTAATTTTTCCGCCTCCCACAATCTTCCACACAACTTCAACATCTTCTAAAAGCAACAGTCTTTTTAATGGAAGGACGAAATTGATTATTTCACTAACTTCTAATCGTTCGGGTTCTTTGAGGGGCTTTCAAAGTTTCTTTCACTATAAGAATTATACACCGATTGGAGGTGATTCATCAATCGAGCTTTCTTGATGAATATTCTATCTGGCAGTTGGCGCGTTTACCCTGTGCAGAGAACTTGTGCTCACAGATAGAAGAAGTTATGTGTGGTGACTTTTTTGGGTTAGCGACAACTGAAAACTTCGTTCCGGTTATGAGAAGAGATGTTGTGTCAATGTCAAATAGCACCTAGAATCATAAGACCTCTACTGCAGTAGATGATGATTTTTAAAAGATCGTCGGTCCGCCTATATTACAATGAAGTACCTTGTATTCGTCCATGAGGTGTGAAAATAAGCTGGATTTGATAGAAGACAGCATTCTGTCTTTTTACATGGCCAGCTTCTTAAAATCTCACAAAAGCTTTCAAGTCGTTCCGACTCCCGGTTCGTATGAACTACGTTAGGCAGACTTCAATGACCATTGTTATCTTAAGCTTGAAGATTCGAAGGTACTTATGCAATCGGTTCATTCCTTCGAGGTATCTCATCATGGGTTGAAGCTCTTGCGCGACGCTGAGGGACTATTCTTCGCCAGGGTGTATAAACGTAATTACGAATGACGACTCTGTAACTATTTCTTCGGTCAGAGACCTTAAGTAATCTTTGTTCTCGTGTTGAGGGAAGCGGAAAACAATATCACTAGCTTCAAGCGTATTCACGTCCTCTTCAGGAGAACCAGGCGAACCCCGAGTCGTAATTGTATGTCTGCGTTCCGTGAAACGTCTCTTGGCTAACGCGCGTATGAGGCTCGATATGTGATCACGATTCTCTACGCACGATGCGTTTGGTGTAGTTTCTCCGACATTTGGAAGCTGGGAGTCGTAGGTCAATTGAAATGATAAGTTGGATTGACATGCGAGATGTGTCATGGGACATATTATGCAGCTTTGCGACTCTTTGACATGAAAATATTACGAGTCCAAATTACTCTATCTGCGCACTCTTCTGCGATCGTTTGTTGATAAACCATTACTCTCATAAACGTCGTAACGGAAAAGAATAGAGGTCTGTATGAGGTGAAAGACACTGATCGATTATCCAATAATAGTACCGGTATATCCGCAGTGGAGCAGATGTTGGTCCCAATTGAGCAGAGATTCAGCAGGCGGATTTATTAACGGAAATCCACTGTACTAGTCTGGTCTTGCGTACTGAAGCTCAGATATTGCGTTCAATTTCGTTCTGGTTCTCGTCTACGATTACATTTTCTTAAGTGGAGGCATGCGGAATGTGCTCATGCTTGCAAGTCCTGGAAGATAATAGTTCTAATGTAGTAAAACCGTACCATTGCGATATACTTTGTGGGTCTTGAAATTGTTAAAATTACGGGACATGTGCCGTGAATTGGAAGATTGCGCCCCACCACAAATACATTGGGATTTGTAGCTATTGCAGGAAGAAGGGTCATATCAAGTCTGAATGCCGTGCTTATAAATCATCTCCGTCATCGCCTTCTAATATACGTAGAACGACATGCCCTTTCTGTCGGGGTCCTCATCCCGGAATAAGATGTCCATCTCGTACACCGCCGAAAAAGGAACATTCTCCCTCTCCTGAGAGAGTGCCTAAAGAACAACAGCATTGTACTGTGAAAGCAATAGCTACTGCTTGTAGAAGGATGGAAGAGGAAGAAAAACCAACTCCTTTAAACTCCTGGTCCCCGCAGAAGTGAGTCCGTCGGCGGAAACGGACTGTGAACAGGACTCCTCGGATTCTGAAAAACCTGTTTCTGTGGTGGAACAGGAGGATGAGGAATTCCTAAGCGGACTCTTCGTAAACGATTTTCCTCTTGATGGCTCCACCAATGATGTTGAAAAATTTAATGATCCCAACGAAATCACGGATTACTATTCATATGACGATACGGTCATTCCTATAAACTTATGTCAATCAGACCTAGAACCGTTGCTGGTCTGTGTGACTGTGGATGACCGCAGCTTGCCTCGATGCGACTGTTTGATTGATAGTGGGGCTGGTATCAGCTTAGTCAGCTCGCAGGTTATCACCTCCTTGGGCGATGACAGGGTGTTATTGCCATCTGTCGAACGTGGGGTTAGGGCGATAATGGGGTTTGGTGCTCGCAAACCTATTTTTATCACCCATTATGTGGAACTAAAATTAACTTTTCAATCAAATTTCACCACACAATCATCTGCTTTTTTCATAGTCCCGCATCAATATATGGAGGAGCATGCCATTATATTGGGAACGGGTATCCTACGGGATAACCATTTATTACCCGACATGGCCCTACGTCAACTGTTCCACATGGATGGAACTAAGTTGACCCTCATTGCGGAAGGGTTGACAAAGCATAAGGTTCCCTCCTCTTCAGTGGGAATGGTGAAACTTATCTCGATAAAAGCTGTCACCATAAACAAGTCAAGTGTTGACGATACCGAAATCTTGTATGACCAAGGTCATGACCGTATTCTTAAATCAATGCTACGCGGTCTTAAGAAGTTTGGGGATAATTACGATTGGCAACAAATTCCCCAAATGTATAGAACACATCAGGCGTCAATAGTGTTAGAAAACGATATCCTCCATTATCAAACCAAAGATGGGGATTTGTTGTTCCTAGTCTCACTGGACTTACTGATGCATATTGTTTTGGGGCTTCATTTCTCGTGTGCCCATATCGGACGCAACAAGCTGCTTCAACTGGTATATAAGCACTTTTGGCACCCGAGAGTGAATCAGGTCATTTCGGACGTAGTACGCTGTTGCCCCATCTGTAGTTGATGATTATTTCTCTTCAAATTCAAAAGATTCTTATGAAGAAGAGAGCTCATACTACGCTCCAGACTACGTCCGATGACCTTTTATCCACTTTCCAAAAAAAACCTTTAATAAGGCATATTAAATACTGTCTGTTTTAATTGACCATTATTCGAAATGGGTTAGCTGTGGTTGCGCCATCGCTGACAGAGACAAGTGCTGACGTGTGCAAAACTGGATACCAAATTTGTGCTTTCTTTCCAAAGGTCGTATAGAATACTACCGATAATGGCACACGGAATTTACGTGCTCGACATTTCCAGCAAGTGATGGATAAACATAACATCAAACATATCCGGATTTCTCCTTTACATCCGGCGAGTAACGGAATCTCTGAGAGATTTAACAGAAGTTTAATCCAAATCCTCAAATGTTTGAGCTTGGAGAAACCGGCCAATTGGGACGAGGAATTGCCTTCCTCTGTCCTCATTTATAACAACACTTATCATAGTGCGTTGGGAATGTCTCCCTCTGATTTTTTATTACAGAAGTCACATTCCCCGGCTCACACCTTTCCACAATATTGGAAAGAGGGGAGTGCAAATTTTAAACCCTTTAAAGTGGGTCAAAAAGTGGCTCGGAAAGTTGTTAGGACTGGACCCAGCGTTGTCATGAAATTCCAGAACAAATGGGAAGGTCCTCATGTGGTTTTGGAGGTAAATCCTAATAGGGTTACCTATGTGATTAGGCGATGTACTGACCCTAATGGTAGGAGACATAAAGTTCACTTTTCTCACCTAAGACCGTGGATTGATATTCCTAACTATTTACGTAGGTATCTAGCTAGACATAAAGAGAGTAGGGATGCTTTCTTTGCCGACGAAGAGGATGATTTGCAGGCGGGCGAGAAATCTGAATTGGATGGGTCTGATCTTGAAAATGAGGACGAGACTTCGGATGATGTTCCTTGTGAGTCTGAGTCATCAGAAGATAGGGATATAGATTCATCTTTGTTAAACTTTAGTATGGACCCCATAGAGGAGGGGGAAGCGGATTTCGAGGGGTTTTTACGATTTAACCCCATATCCGTGAAGGAATACTTGCAAATGCCTGACATGTCGAAGGAAATAGAGAAATTGCAATCGAAACCGCGAGATGACTCGATTAGGGAGTGTTCTCCTAGTATCTTGGATACAGGTATCCCTTCGACAGTAAAATTTTTACTACCTCCTTCGGAAATATCCATATCTCCTAGGGGATCATCTTCCGGTGATTCATCCGAACCGGAGCACCCTAGTGCCATTTCGATGTCTTCCTCCGGTAAAGTAACTTTTCCCCCTTGGGTGATGAAGCATATTGGGAAGTCGCCTGCAAACATAAACATTATCGGAGACGAACCTCCTACACCCTCTTTGGATTTCTACGATTTGTATCACCACGATAATGGAACCCATTTCCAATGTGCATCAGGTTCTATGGAGCCCATATTGTTGGACCAGGAGACGATAGAGGGAGTTGATGATGAGCGGTCTGCATCATTGACCACCTCAATGTATTTTAGAGAGAGATCTCCTGGGTATGTAGATGTAGAAGAAGACGTCGATAGTCAATTGGGTGATGAAATTCCTAGTCCTCCGGATAACTTATTTGAATCAGAACTTGGTGATTCTCGAAATTCTCGATTAATAGATTTCTGGGGATTCTCTTCTCCAACAATAGGAAGTGGTATGGATTCAATGATACCTCCTCCGAATAGAGCATCTTCACCTATAGAAGATCACACAGATCGTATAGAGTTTGCTGAAACTCCTTTGGTGGGTGCTGATCACGAGGAGACAAGTAATGAACGAGTTGATCCTCCTTTCACCCGGAGTAGAGGACCGGTCAAGGAATTACCTCACGTTATGTCTACACCTGTCGAGTATCAACGAACACGGCAGCGATTCCATTTGATACCGACACTAGGAGGTGTCGACCTCAGCGTAATACAGGAAATATCTAGTTCAACTTCGAACTCTGAATAAAGTCTTAATAAATTGAATTTTTTTATATTTTTTTTTCTCCCTTTCCCATAATCGTATATCCAGATGTTGGATCTTTGTCCCTCTGTTAACTATCCTTCTTTGATCTCTTGCTTTCCTTTTCTTTCCGTTCACAATTGACTATCCTCTAATATCTGATAAATTGGGGGGTGGGAAAACCGTAATTTTAAGTAAGACTAATAGTTTAGCTAATTCTAGTGCCACTGTGTGACACTACAAGGTATTCAGCACTCTGTGTCTGGAAAAAATGCTTTTATTAGATTAATTGGTTAGTTAGAAATAATGGTGCTATTTTCTGTTTATGAGCTAAATGAATTAAAGATTTGATAAAATATCTAAATTTCCAATACTAAATGATACTACCTGATATCTTTGATATCTGATACTTTTGGTAATCGTGGTGAACACTTGTGTCCACCATGATTACCACACTAATTCGTTCACTAATCGTTGTTTTTCTTTTTTTCACTGAGTAATGATCGATAGACGACCACGCATTCCCCCTTGTTTTTTTTTATTCACTATAAAAGAATTGTTATCACAATTGAGGTCGATTTCGTAGTCAAGGAAAACGGTAAAGAATTTTCGTTTTCGTATGGTCCATGAAAGATACCTGAAAAAAGTTTGAAATATTGCACAGTTCATGGAGATAGTAGAAGAAAAACAAGAAAATGCCTTTTTGCTTATGCGTCGTTCGGAGCTCTCTTACGGTGCATTCACTTTTTAGAAAAAATCAAAAAGCAGGGCTAGCCTATCAACCAGTCAGCCAGCACGAGTTTCAAAATACAAGTAAGAGGCCTGTATTTTAAATAATGGTAGGCACATTTCGGGATGTGTAAGTCGAGTCAAGATGTTAGCTCCTCTGGACCTCGATTTTCTGATCATTGGTCCCGTCGTCCCCCGATGGCAGGCAACGTCAGCGATTAAGACATGGAAAATGAAAGCAGCAACTGTATAGTTCGCACCAATAACTTAATTTCTCCATTGTAAGACTAGTACCGCCATATATATGTGAAGAAATACGCGACCGATAGCCAAGGGGAATCAACCCTAAGACAGAATATCTAATTGATCTCTCCTATACAGGATATTGTATGAATCAAGCAAATAGTGAGACTCGATTAAAGAGAATGGGACCAAGATTACGAGCTTTTTTTGGTGCGAAATCACATTGATTTGAATCCAGATAGGTGCGTGCCTCATGCCATAGAAACGACAGTTCCAAAAATTGAACCTAAACACTGACATGACTATCAATGTCACAACATCAACAAAGTTCTCCGTATGGGAACGAGACTCTGGATATCATTAAGCGGTAAAGTCGCTTAGAGGATCTAAATAAAAATTCAATGGCCTCAACAGCTCGATATATGCTAAAACTAGCCTTCAATCTCAGATCACCGTCTTGTACCCGACATGGCTTGCATCCGCACAAAAGGAAGATTGTTGGAAGCTTCATCCAGGAAATACCAGACATGTTCGTGAGTCGGTCGCCATCCAAAACCGCATCTCATAATGGACCGGTTATTCGAAAGACCGAGCGGGAATGGAGTGATCGGTGTCGCCCACATATCATCTGAGACCTCAACTGGATGCAACCAGACAAAGTAATAACTGACAGGGGGCTCACGGTTCTCACAGACTTCAACTCCTATGTAGTGTCTGATCCTGGTCCTCTACATTTCGTCATTACGCCATGATCATCGAGCTTTGTTGATCAAATGTAAACTCTGTTTCTTAATCAAATGTTCAACTGCTCTTAACTCATCTAAGTCGGCAGGAGCGATTCTTCTTTGGCACATAGTGTACCGCTTCTCAGGTTCCTACTGTTACGTCCCTTTGCTGGTAAATTTCCTCTCCTAGATTCAATCATGGGTCTTCATCATTAACCCTAGTGTAAAAGAAACTCCTTCGCGCCAGTATTGAGAAGTGGGTTATGAGTCAGACAAATTGGGAGGGTAAAAATGAATCCCAAAAAGATTTAATGATTCAAGAATGGCTTAAATTAATACAAGAGGAGAGAGGTACTTCTCGAAGACTCTCTTCTTTGGTAAGATTGAATTGATTAATAAAACTATTGCCATCGACTATAGTATGTATTCTGTTTTCCTGAGAAAGAAAGAATATTATGATTTGTTTTTGTAAAAGTAAAATTATTATTTGATTTGTATTTTTATAATGGAAAATAGTAACTGCTAAATTTGTCACTTTATTGTTAATGAAAATTGAACATTAAGATATTGTATTAGTATTATTGTAGTTTAAGTATTACATAAAGAAAGATGTTTTCTTATTTTTCTATGAACTAAATGATAGTATTTTTGTAGCTTTAAGGATTAATTGATTGGTTCACGTAAAGCGCGTAGAGAATTTAAATTATGTACATATGCTCCATTTCATGTTAGTTTTGGGGTCGAACATGTATTAATTGGGGTGGGTTCAATTTTAGTGAGGAGGGATGTGAAGGTGGCTGTTTTCCTTCATGTTCTCCTCCCTTTTTGTTTATGAATCAGAATCGGAAAAAGATAAACTGCGATTTATCTTGTTTTGGAATTACTGGGAATCAATCAGTTATGGTTTATCAGTTTATTATAATAGGAGTATAATTTATATTTTATTACTTGGTATGGTTTTTTTTTTTAGATTTTTCATTAAGTTGTGTTTTTTCAGTATTATATTTATTGAATGAAATGAATATTTGTTAAAATCAAAGTTATTAGACTTAAAACTTTAAAAACATTCGGTGAATGATAAATTTACTTTTGATGTAACTCTGCCCTGGAAGTTTACCAGGTCAGTATCTAAGCTGTTTTATTAATTATAAGGAAATTATGAATCTCTAATATTATAAAATATATAAGTCAGTTAGTTATATAACAATCTCGTGTTTACAGCAGCAAACTACCGATACATCTGTCTGAACATTGCTTCACAACCCCTTCTATATCTCGTAGAACTCTTAAGGGGTAAGTGAAGTATTGATAGTGCTTATTGTAATGATTGTAGTGTTATTTATAATATGGAATATTGGTGAAACAATAAATAGATTGCATAAAAGAATAAAATAAGAAACGTGAAATAATCATATGCATTATTTCAGGTTTCTGAACCGTTTCAATCGTGGGACAAAAAAGAATTACATTCGCTTATTTTTAGGTGTGTTAGATACTTATGGCCAGGACAATCTTACTATACTTGTGTTTTTGCATTTAATTAGCTAAGAGATAATTCTGAAAAAAGACTTAATTTCTAGAAAAGGTGGACCAGATGGATCATGGAGTTATTAATAAATTGATAAGAAAAGACTATTGTAAAGCAAAATATTTTTAATTAAGTAAATTTTAAGTTTTAAGGTGTGGATTGTCTGGTGGTCAAAGTCGGAACTTTGGTTTAATATCATATAATATTGTTATTCTTAAAGTGTTTTTCAACTGTTAATGGCATCATTAGTATTATTTTTCTTTACGTGGACCAATCGCAAACAATGAACAGCAACCTCGACAAATTTCATCGTCTATAAACATCGTTTATAAATTTCATCGTCGATACATTTCATCGTTGCAAATTTCATTTAGTCGTCTTGTTATTGTCAAGTTGGCATAATTTTTTCATCGTCTTGGTCAAAATCCTTAAGTTGGCATATTTTTTCACTTCCTAGTCATTTGTTCCCATTGGCAAATTTTATCGTCAGTTCAGTACTGTTTTTTCGTCATCAAGTAATAGGGAGTTGCTGTTCAAATTATCATTTGTTATTAGAATTCGTTGCTATTCGGCTGTAGGTTTAATCAATAAATCTACATTTTATACGTCGTCTTACTATTCCTCCCATACTTGGTTGTGATAACAATTTTGCTCAAATTTATACCTGATTAGTTAAGTCACATTCCCTTGACGCGCCGTCTTATCGATCAGAGCTCGCAGGGTCTTCTTGGACATGGTTTTGAGAGAAACCAGAACCCCAGTTGGCTGAAGCTTGATTGTTCTGTGATGGTCGGCACCAGGGATGTCATTGAAGCAAAAAGATACAACGCAGATTTGTTCTGCATTCCAGGTACTGTACCTACTTACATGCGATATTACCAATAAAACTTTTAGGTTATTCTAGTATCGTATCTAATATTGTAAGTTTTCTTTCATCTATTATAAAAAATTAATAAATTCGACCCTAAGGGGAATTGGATTCACATTACCGGTGTTTGAACAATTTCTATTCAGAAAGTGTCAAACCCCCGTGCATCCTCTCCCAAACATATATATATATAGTATATATATATATATATAATATATATATATATATTATATATATATATAATATATATATATATATATTTATATATATAGTCCTTTACAATATAAATATTTATATATACTCCTTATTCATCAGAAATACATTAAAATTAATATATACAAAATAAAGGTATGTAATAGTGATTTATGATATTAAGTTTCATAATTAGACATTAAGACATTAAGAATATAGAGACAGTAAGAAGCCACATGGGCCTTTCGAGACTTTCCCAGTCACCCACTAACAAACATTCTCATGCATAAATCCACAAAGCACCAGGGCCTTTCAAATTAACTGTAACTACAATTCACCAATTTGGCTTAGTCAAACTAATGATATATGATTACTATATGAAATACCCAAACCATCCACTGCCTAAAACTAAGTTATGGTCTGCCATTCAGTCTGACATTAATAACTACTGTAACTAAAAACTCGCCAATTTGGCTTCAGCTAAATATATTATATGATACCCAACCTATCCAACCCTTTCTTAAATGTTGCAATCGAGTCACATCAAACAACCTCTGTGGCAGACATTCCAAAAATTTAACAAACCCTATTAACTTGAATGCATCTTTTCTTTTATATTCAAGATGGCATGCTTTCTTCTTAATTTTCCTATTATGCCCCTGGTCATCTGTCCATGGCTCTACTATGAAAAATTTATGGGTCTCTGTATTATCAAAGATAAATATTTTGTAGACTTGTAATCATGTCCCCTCTGAGAAATCGCCTTCTTTAACAGAAAAACATTCTAACTCCTTCAACCTCTTCCTCATAGCTCTTACCTCTCAAACCCAGAAATCATCCTTGTTGGCTTGTTGCTCTCGCTCTAGCATATCTAAGTCTTTTCTTTAAATGAGGGGCCCAAACTTGTGCACAATACTCTATTACTGGCCCCAAAACATAGCTATTATACAGTTTTATACAGTAAACATCCCTTGCTCTTCGTAAAACAACATTGCGATTTATTATGCCCCGCATCTTAGTAGCTTTATTTCTAGCTTCCAAACAGTGATTAGCTACTTTCAAAATTACTGCTTATAATCACACTAAATCTTTTTCTTGTCACCATCAGACTCCAAGCCAATCGTCTCCATTCATGATTCGTAGTTAAACTTTTTATTTGAGTAACCTAGGTGAAGAACCTTATACTTTTTACTATTAAAATTCATTTTGCCACATATCTGCCACCCAAGAAGTTTATCAAGATCATTTCTTGGAATCTTTATACATCTTCACTATTCCCTAACTGTGGTGGCCCACTTTGTATCATCTGCAAACTTTTGAACGCTTGCATTTAAAGTGCCTCTGGTCTAAGATCATGTTTAATATTTATGAATGGAAAAATAGTGGCCCCAAGCACTGAACCCTGTGGGAACACCACTCTTCACTATTTCCGATGATGACTTATTGCCATTTAGTTGCACAACTTTTCTAATTTCGCAACCACTCTTTTAATCCAACATGTACGCACTCCTTACCCCTATACCACATTGCAAAAACTTCTTCATCAGCCTTATGTGGGAACCTTATCAAAAGCTTTTGCTAAAAGTCTAAATATACAATATCAATTGGATCTCCTCTGTTAATGCAGTCAGTAATGTATTTCATAAATTCTAAAAGGTATTTGTCTGACATGACTCTAGCCTTTCTGAAACCGTGCTGGGAGTCATACAATTACCTTGTTATCTCTAATATTTCTCTAATATGACCTTTTCCATTAACTTTCAGAATTTACCACCAGAGATGTAAGCTTAACTGGCTTTATAATTTCCTCAAATTTCCATTACTACCTTTCTTATAAATAGGCACAACAAATTCCTGTTTTCCAGTCATCTGGTACCTCACTAAATGTTATAGATCGCTTAAAAATCAAATGCAGTGCCTTTGAAATGTGTTGGTACTACCCTCTTTCAGAATTCTACCATATATACCATCAGGGCCTGCAATAGCTTTACTTGGATCAAAATATGATCTAAAAAACGTTTAATATCTTTTTACATCAATCCAAATTCTGTAAAGTCTATTTTGTTACAGTCATACAAGAACTATTAGTCCTCCAAACTATTTATCTTAATCTTTTCTCAGTAAACACTGAGCAAAATAAAGCATTGAAATGTTGACCAACCTCCTTATCTGAACTCATCTAAATATCTCATTTTAATTGGACCAATTTTGTCCTTATCCTTACTTTTAATTTAATAAATAGCTAAAAACTTCTTCAGGTTGCTTATACTAATTACCTTTCTAAATTATTTCTGCCTCTTCTTTGCTTTCTTATTGACTTGTTAAGTTCATTTCTATTTTTTCCTATAATTTTCTAAATCGTCTTCCCCTATTCAGCTTCCTTGAATATTTTAACAACATCTACGCTTTCATTTAATTTTCTCATCTTCTCTCTATTCCGCCAACAGGTTTTCCTCTTCGCCACTCTCAATGGTTTATCTTTAAAATCATACTGACTGATATTCATAAGAATTGTTTTAAAATTTCCCACATGATAAAACAGTTTGGTCTTTAATAACTCTTTATCCCAGTCAGTTGTACTAAGATTCTCGAAATTTGGTAAAATCGCCATTTCGGAAATACTATGTCTTTTTCCTTATTAAACTTTGCAATTGTGGCCCAGATAGTGCAATTCATATTATCTAATTATGTTATGGGTCATCTAAGTCCTAATTCTCCTCAACTCTAACTTCATCACCATACTTCATCGTTAGTTAATATTAAGTCCTAAATAGTGGGATCATATATTGTGGGTTCATGACCATCTGTCAAAACAGTTATCTAGTAATACAATTTATGAATGCAAGACTACTATGGTCCATATAGACAAGGAAATCCCAATGAAATGCAGGAAAATTAAAATCCCCCTATGACTGTACTTTTCTTTACTGTGGCATGCTGTTCCCTCAATTTCTTTCAACAATTTCTGTTCTAATTCTTGACTCTTGGCCGGAGGTCTATAAATGCGCCCCGTATTATATGATTTATTGTAATATAAGGGATATCTTAATCCCTAACATTCCGATATCAATATCATTGATTAATTTTAAAGTTCAGTCCATTAGTACAGATTGAATATTGCTTTTAACATAAAGGCGCGCTACCCATTCCACCTTCTTTTCTCTAGGTTGGTATAAATAAAAGTGAATATCCTCTAATTTCATATTCCTGTAAAGGAGTCTCCATATAATTCCTTCATTAACTCCATGCCTCAGTTTATCCAATTAATGGTCTGATTCTCATTTATGGTATTAAACTAAATCCCAGCTCAATCTTTTATATTTCTAAGGCTATGAGCATTTGTGTAAAAACATTTTGATACTCGAAATGCTGTTATTTTATTGCTAATCATCATTATTTGAACCTGTAACCAACACTAGCTTTATTTATCTCTCCACTATTACAGTTACCATTGCAATTATTTTTGTATCCAGATTTAGCCCATCACCGCCCAACTTTAACTAGTTTTTTGCTAACAAGTCTCCAAAACTGGTACTGAAAAGCCCAACAACTTTTGCGACTCAAGTGAACTCCATCTGCTGCAAAAAGATCTTTATCCCAGAAATTCTCTCCACAAATCCAAAAACCTAATATTTTCTGAAAAACATAATTTCCTAACCTTTCATTTACACCTAAAGCCCTACTCCCCCATTCCTGACCTGCACCTAACCTAGGTAAAAATCCCAGAAATCATGCACCTTCTTCCACTAGCTTTCATCTTCTGAATCAATCTCCTATAATCTGCTATTAATTCTTCTGACCTTCTATGCCCTATATCATTTATACCCACATGCACAACTTCACATTAAATCAAACATTTGGTAGAATCAATCTCTCTATCTATCTATCTGTATGTGTTGAGTATGTCTGTGCACGAATCACTCCACTCTGGCACTGGATAACATTACTCTCAATCGTTTCTTTTTATTCTTATTTGAAAGTCCCTATCTAGTTATCGTATCATAGAGTCTCAAATTAAAAATTTAATTCATCTTCTTTCCTCTTCTGCATTACCATTGGCACTCTCTGATCCTTCCGCTCATCTGGAAGACAGTCAGAACCTGTTACTGCAGGTCACAGGCTTACTGACTTTTGAGATCCTCATCTTTAAATTATTATTTCTAATTTCTACAACTCTATATTCATCTGCAGACCTTTTCCCTTTCATCTTCCTGCCTAGGTGAATCACTATTCCTGTCTATCCCTATATCCCGCTCCCTCCTCGCCTCGACATCCCTACTAATTTTTTTCCTAACACTTCCCTCCTTTCTCAACTCAAATATTCAAAGATATTTGTGCAATAAACGCAACAATTATTTGCATATTTCAAATGGTCCTAAGTGGGTTTGAACCCTTACCCTTGAGATGGTACTTTGAAATATGCAAATAATTGTTGCGTTTATTGCACAAATATCTTTGAATATCTAATAATGTCCGGTTAAAAATTACCCAGTGTGTGCCCCTGACCCGAGTGTTGCGGGGAGGTCCCGTCGGAGGTTAGGTGTCAAAGACACGCCTTCGCTCCTCTTGGGTTATTAACACTTCAAAAGATCAATGATGGGTTTTTCTTTAGCCCAATCGTGGTCTCGAGGTAACACTCTGGAGTACCATCTCAAGGGTAAGGGTTCAAACCACTTAGGACCATTTGAAATATGCAAATAATTGTTGCGTTTATTGCACAAATATCTTTGAATATCTAATAATGTCCGGTTAAAAATTACCCAGTGTTGCAGCTGACCTGAGTGTTGGCGGGGAGGCCCGTCGGAGGTTTAGGTGTCCAAGACACGCCTTTTCTTGGGAAGCTAGCTTTCAGAGGTATTTGACGGGTTTCCTTTTACCCAATCGTGGTCTCGAGGTAACATTCTGGAGGTACCATCTCAAGGGTAAGCGGTTCAAAGCCACTAAGGACCATTTGAAATATGAAAATAATTTTGCTTTTATTGCACAAACATTCTTCGAAATATATATATATATATATATATATATATATATATATATATATATATATATATATATATATATATATATATATATATATATTATTTATATATTATATATTATATATATATATAATATTATATATATTTATATATATATTATTACCGTAAATGGGGGAAAGATCTGTCATAAAATCGCCGTTTTTCTTTCTTTTAAATGAATCATGAAAAATCGAAATTTTAATGTTACATCTAGTACTTAATAGTTTTTATCTCACATTTGGAATTTCCTTAATGTTATAGAATAATGAAAATAATAAAAATATCAAAATAAATATTTTGAAATTTTTTTTGAAAAATTCCATTTTCAAAAAATTGAATTCGGGAAAAACCGGTCAGTGGCGTCGGGGAGAAACGGTCATTAAATATTATTACGTCTGTGTTTGTCCAAACTAATTTTAATTATAATTTAAAATGTTAAGTGGATTTTAATAATGTTATAGTTTTAATTTGGATAGAAAAACACAAGTCTAAGTTATATTTTATTGACATTTTCCAAACGTGAATTTTTTCCAAAATTATGAATTTTATTTTCATTGTTTTATGCTAAATAAACATTGAAAAAAAAAGAATTATGAACTAATAATTTAAATAATTTCTAATAATATATAATAATAATATTTACACACTTTGAACAGTATAGGCACTTTATTTTACGATGTAGGCTTACGTATGCCACAATTCACGTAAACTTGTTGACAAAAAAAAAATTTACAATATTATAATTTAAATTATGACAATCAATTTTAATAATTTTTAATAATTTTTAATAATATTATTATTATTATTATTATTATTATTATTATTATTATTATTATTATTATTATTAAAAAAATAATAATAATAATATAATATAAAATAATAA
The DNA here is from genome assembly GCA_015478945.1 of Trachelipus rathkii. Classification (NCBI taxonomy): domain Eukaryota; kingdom Metazoa; phylum Arthropoda; class Malacostraca; order Isopoda; family Trachelipodidae; genus Trachelipus; species Trachelipus rathkii. The sequence continues at coordinate 20,950 of JABUQX010088018.1, forward strand.
TAAAAATAATAATATTATTATTAATTATTAATTATTTATTATGTATTATTATTATTATTATTATTATTATTATTATTATTATATTATTTTATTATTATTATTATTATTATTATTATTATTATTATTATTATTAATTATTATTATTATTATTATATTATTAAAAAGAAAGATAGTGGTATAGAAAACATAAACAATGTCTTATAGTCTCCATACATAAAAACTAATTAAAATATTATTAAACTAAAAAATGGACATTTTTATACAAGTTTATTATGACCGGGTTTAATCCCCGACGCAGGACCGTGGTGTGTCCCCTGAAATTGAAAATACTTAGAATAACTTTTATTAAATAACTCCATCTTTAAAACTTTAACAAAGGAAAATGTTTAAAAAATAGAATTTCCAATATCCCATATAACTCGAAATTCTGATATCTTAATTCTAAGAGATTCAATCAAATTTCGAATATTTTTTGTTAAAAACTCGGAAAAAATTATAATTTGGCCTTAATTTTTTGATTTGAAATCGTAGTAATATAAAAAAAAAAATTGATTAATATTTAGGTATGTTTATATATTTTGGAAAACTATTTACAACAAAGGATGAATGTGGAGTTAGCCGAGATTTACGAATTTTTGTTTGATATAACCCTCTATTATTTAGTGTAATTTACAGTTTACCCTGGTAGAAAACCCCCGGTTTTTTATCCTGTTTTTGGCCGGGGCCCGGCCGGTTTCCTAGATCACACAGAGCATAACATTACTTAAATTATTATTAAGCTTTACTAACCTGTACTTTATTTTACCACTACAGTTTAAAATATCAATAAAAGCTAAAAAGAAATAAGCTAATCTCTTAAAACAGGTTAAAAAATTTAAACAAAGCCTAAATTTAGCTTAGCCTAGCCAGGGGATATATAAAAATTAATAAAGGTAGGCTTAACTTAGGCTATGGCTCTGGTAAACTTAATTTAAATTTAAATTAATCATAAATTTAAGTACAATTATTAAAAGATTGTATTTTAAAATACAGAAAATCTATTTAACGAATCCAAATAAACCTCCACACAGAAAACAGTAAATCTCTTACCTATGTTAGCCTAGGTTAGGCTATCAAATTTAAATTATCAACTTATTAAAATAGCTCAAATGTTCTAAAATCCACAGTTAAATACAAAACACTAATTTGTTTACTAAACTAAAGCGTTGTTTTAACCACGGGCACTATATAAGGAACGACTAGCTAAAATACTGTTCAACAAAAATGTTACTATTCTAATAAATAGATAATAATTCCTTTTGGAGCTATTAAGAGCTTTTGGACATAATAATTAAAAATTTAACATGAATTACAGATAAATTAAAATGATGATAACTAATATGATATACTAAATTACAAACTAATGAAAACTAATGAATGACTAGATAATAAAGTTTCTAAATAAATAAATCATTGGAGTACACAAATTTTACCAATACAAATTAAAATAGAAGTAATAAACATCATTTACCTTTTTTATTTCTTTTAAATGCTAGACTAAGTTTAATTACTTCTAAATCAAGGTAAAAGAATATTAACATAAAGACAAAATCATGATAAATAAATTTATGAACAAATGTTTTTTTTCTATTTAATGGGGGCCAGGGCTTTGAGTACTTCATGCATTTATGGGATGAGAAAAACCGGGTGGCTTTAAAAACTACGTTTGAAGCGTCTTTTATTGGGACGTGGATGGCCTAGTGTTTAGAGCATCCGGTTTTGTTTGTTAACTCAGCAACGCGGAGTCCAACGTTCGAATCCCGCTGACGAGGAGTAAATCTTCTGTGACTCATTCATTTATTCATATGACTCATTGACTCATTCATTTAGGCCTTTGAGTACTCAGCATTTATGGGATGAGAAACGGGTGCTTTAAAACTACTCATTCAGTTAATTCATATGACTCATTATTTATTCATTAGGCTTTGAGTACTCAAGCATTTCTATGGGATAGAAACCGGGTTGCTTTTAAAAACTAACGTTTGAAGCGTCTTTTTTTGGGGACGTGGATGGCCAAGTGGTTAGAGCATCCGGTTGTTGTTAACTCAGCAACGCGGAGAGTCCAACGTTCGAATCCCGCTGACGAAGAGTAAAATCTTCTGTGATCATTCAATTTATATATATATAAATGAATGAGTCACAGAAGATTTTACTCTTCAACAGCGGGATTCGAACACTTGGACCTCCGCGTTGCTGAGGTAACAGTAACCGGCGCTTTATCCACTAAGCCACCCACGTCCCCAAAAAAAGACGCTTCAAACGTAGTATTTATAAAGCACCGGTTTCTTCACTCCGCTAAATGCTCGAGTACTCATAGGCCTGCCCCCATTTAA
>JABUQX010088019.1:0-19237 GCA_015478945.1 Trachelipus rathkii
CCAGGAGAGTATCGCAGTCGAGTCATATAATACACAAGCATATATGGTCTCTTCCTATATGTACCTATCGTCAATCGTAGCTAATTTATATTTCTCTCCTAACCAAGTCTCCTACTTGTTACCCCTCTATCCCCCTTTACTCTATATATAAGGGGTATCTACTTTCGTTGCTATCTCTCTTCCAATCTCTCGTGAAACTTAATATCCCATCCGTAAAACGCTTGTTACACACTTCCATATCCAGTCTACGATTTTCACCGTAATTTTCACGTAAGGATCTACATGTGCAGATTTACCATTCTTTCAACTTTTCCACTCTTACTCTAATCATTACCTCCTGCTTCGTACTTAATGACCTATCTATCAGTTCGCCAAATACTATTCCTTCTTGCACCATCAAACCACAAACACCATTCACTATCCTCTCTTTCATTTCTTGACTCAAATTAGTTTTGCAGATTTTCAAAATTGTTATTCCCTCCACCTATTACTCCCCTCTCTCTTCCTAATTACAATTTTCTACTCCAGTTACTGAAAATCATGCACTATTCCCTTAATTTTATCCATTCTACTCTATTTCTATAAGCATCGATTTCCGCTCTATTTATCTCATTTTTTACCTTATTTCGCTCTTCCCTCAGAAGAGCTTTCCTATTATATGCATACCGTCCATTTCTTCATCCTGTCTCTATCCAATACTGTTTCATTTACCTTTTTTTTTTTTCTTCTTCCTTACATATATACCTTTATAGTATTCGGATAAATGGGAACCGGTGCTATTACAACCCCTTTAATTAGTATTTTTATCTATTTTTTTTTTCTCAATCCTTTCAGATCATTCTAACAATACACCTTTTCTTTGTACATAATCTCATTCATTGCTTTACTAATAGTATCATATTCAAATCCACTTCCTTATACTCTTTTTTTATACTTTTAACTACTGTGCTTTGTTGTCTCCTCGATATCTTCCACCATCTTATCTTTTTATTTTATTAATCTTCAACTTTCTTTAGCATTCTTACTTCTACTTTTTAGCATTTATTTCACTGCATACACTTCTTTATTGCACTGCTTCCTTCATGTTCTTTCCAGATTTGCTCGATTCTAATCTTTCGTTCTAACATTACAAATACATTAAAATTCCTCTATTACCTTTGTAATTCTTTCTACCTTTTCTAACTTCTCTCTAATTCTACATACTACTTCTCATTTCCTTTATCACCTTCCTACTCTCATCCAAGCTCCTTACCACTAAATCTTTACAAAATATCACATATGATCCGAAAATCCCATCTTCGTAATAAATCTCCCCTCTAACTGATTTAATATCCAACACATCTACTTCAACATAACTTTTTTAATTCATAATCTCCTACAAATCATCATACGTTCCCTTCCATAACACTATTATCTGCCTAACAACAACTTTACCCGTATACTTATGAGTAATTAAGCCTCTGTTTAAAAGACAAGTTGTACTTCAACACACACCTCTACCTACAAAACAGAAATATTACTATATGCACCTTCCTACTCTTTTTCATTTCTCCCGACGTCCCTACCTAAAAGTCAACTACCTGTTATAGTATAACTTCCTATCTCCCATCCCTTTTTTGATCACTCTCCAACCATTTAGGTCTACCAAATCACAACCCAAACTCCCTGATAAGCTCCTACATCAGCCCCATCCGAAAACATCATTCAGATTTTTCTGGAAAATGAAAATCGCACTCATCATTTCTCTCCGATGGACGCTATATGTCTCACACCATAATCCCCTTTTCATATTCTTACGTCAAATTTAAATTTTTCTTAATCCAGTATTGATATCTAGCACCATACATCCTCTCTATACACATCAAAAAATTCATACTCATTTAATTGTATGTCTCATATATACCTATATACAAAGTCTACAACTAAAGAATTGCAACTCCTCCTCTCCAACTCTCATTACCTTTCCACATCAAGCACTAAACACATTTCATCCACATATACACATATCTTACCACTACATTTTCAACAGTTTCTCTCTTTCATCTTTGTTTCAGTCACAGTGAGGAAATCAAATTTTCCCTTTATACATCTCTAGTACCAATATTATATTATATTATTGTGGAAATAATTGGATCATTTTGGAGACTGATGGTGACAGGACAAGCAATCCCAAAAATTAACTGCTTGAAACAACTCTAGGACTAGCATTGGAAACCAAGGGCCTGAAAAATACTATCTTCTGAAAATATAAATAAAGATATTGAGGTCATATGAAAAATGATCCTAGCCCCACGACCGGGTGATAATCCTTCCTTGGAATAAATTATTTTTTCCACAAGTTTTATTTTCAGTTTTTTTTTTCATTATTTTAAACAATTTATTTTCATTTTATTGGAGATTTAAAATGGTTGGGCCAGATCGTTCTTTGGGTGTAAGATTCAGAATGATCCGTATGAAATTTTTTTTATTCAGAAATGATTTTTTTTTTTTTTTGTCAAAAGTCAAATATGAGGATAACAATTTTACAACTGAATCTATTTTAAATTTTATCGCAGATTTCGAAATGATCGGGCAAGTTCATTCTTACGGTGCTTGTTCCATTAAATTCCAACCATAAAAAGTTTGAAAAATAAAACAAAAAAAAAAAAAAAAAATTTTTTTAAATGTAATAAAAAATTTTTTTTTTCTGGAATCTCTAATGATTTATTTGATTTATGATGAAATTTTCAAGAATTTTTTTTTTCTTTCTATTTACTATCTTTCATTTCGTTTTTTCATTATTCTTTCTCTTTTCTTCTCTTTTCTTTCACTTTTATTCTTCTCTTTTTTTTTTTTTTATTCTATATTTCGTATATTATTTATATCAATTTTTTTTTTAATTTATTTTCAAATTATTTATTTACTATATATTAATTATTATTTATTTTTTTTATATATTTTTATATTCATATTTATACATTATACTATTATTATATATTATTATATATATATTATATTTATAATATATATATATTATATATTATTGTATTTATATTATATAAAAAAAAATATATTTCTTCTTGATGTAATTTAATGTATATTAAAAATATTATCTATACAAATAAAAAAAAAAGTTACATATAGTAGGTTTTATATATAGTATATATATATATATATATTTTATATTTTTACATATTTTATACATATTTTATTTATTTATATTTTTTTTTATAAAATACTCTTTTTTCTTTCTTTTTCTTAAGACGATAATTCATTCTCATATGCATGCCGTATGTGCGAGCATAAAAGGTTCAAACAATGACAACAGAAAAAAATATATAGGCCAAATTATATTTTACATATAAAATTTTCATATATATACGGTATATAGAGATTTTTCAATGCGTTAAACTTTCTATGACACAAAATTAGAAGTAAAACAATTTCACTTAATTACAAAATAGTAAAGAAGTAATTAAGCTTCTTAGTATTAAAAACAGATTTCGAATCGAAAACAACTCTGTGACGTATTGAAGAGAAAGCAAAAATATGAGTTTGGATGGTTTACTAAATTATTTTATATCCGATTTTTTCAAATGATACTCTTTTATCTCTGAGTCTTTCAAAAAAATAATAAATATATATTATTTTACTTATATATATATTTATATAATCATATAGTATATTAATACTATATATATATATATAATATTATATATATAATATATACTTATCTATATTTATTCATTAAATATATTATATTATCTATATATTATATATATATAATATATATATATAATATATATTATATATACTATCTTATTATAATAGTATTAATATCATAAACTTCCTTTTAACTAGTGCTTTATCCCTTTTCAGGAGGGTAACATTGGGGGAACTATAATACAGTGGAATAATCAAACTTTAAGGCGGCTTATTTCATACCCCGCGCCACCTAAACGTGTGTCTATCGCTAAGTCGAGTTTTTAATCTTGCCCCCAGGAAGATAAAACTCCATCTTGCTTCACTCATGAGGATTGTGTGAAATATTTCATTTTAGATGCTTTGTTCATATTTATATATTGCATGAAGAGTCTAGGCTCGAGTCCCAATCATCTAACTACGTCCACGAGGCGTTCCTATAATATATATATATTTATATGTATATATATAATAGTTATATAATAATATATATATACTTATTTAATATATATATATATATATATTTTATTATATTTATATTATATATATATATATATTATTATATATTATATATATAATTATTATATCATTATTATATTATATATATTCTTATCATTATATTTATTTTTATTATTTTATATTAACTTATCTAATTAATATTATTATTCCTAAAATACTAAAAATAATACCATATAAGCAATTATACTTTAAACTAAAATACAATATATGTTTTTATTACATTTTTCCTTTTGCATTACATTTTGAAAAGTATTTTAAAGGGAACAAAAGTTTTAGTTTAAAAAAAAAAAAGATTTTAATTTTTCAAAATACAATGAAATACAAAAATAAGACGTAAAATAAATATGCATATATTCATATTAAATAATATACCAGAGAGAGATAAAATTACTAGAATTAATAAATCTATATATATATTATTTTTTTATTACATGTGTGATGTAACATTTAATCTGATACGTTTTTGAAATCTGTAATGACGATCAAATTGACTCTAAATATGCAAATATGAAACTTGGGATGTACAAAAATATTTTTAAGAGTTTTAAACTATTATGAATTTTACCACGGGTAATGTAACAAAAAAAAAAATATGATTATTAATGTATATATAAATTTAACTAACTGCCAATATGATGACAAAAATGGGAATAAATTTAGGTTTTTAATAATAGACTTGATTTACTTTCAAGGAGAAATGAAAGGGGTCGAGATTAAATTATCATTAAATTGTCAACATATTCCATCATTTTTCTCTCTCTGCTTAACTGAACATAAAATCACATAATAAAACTTTTCTTGGATTATAATCCCCATGTGTTATACCATCCAATACATCATTTAATCGATTTTACTCAAATAAGATAGAAATGTAATATCATATTCGATATCTTATTAAATAAGGTCAAAATAAGAAATAAGAATTACTAAAAAAATTACTATTTGTTTTTAACTATTTATTAATTTTTAAGCAAAATAATTTAATTGTATTGCTACGAACAAAAAAATAATTCACCGAATCAAAACCTCTAGTCCAAATAATAAATTGATCTTAAGAGTTACATGGAAATATTTTTTTTTATTTATCTTATCCTGATCATAATGATCTAGCTCAGCCTCCTTTTTTAAATCTCTGAAGTAGTTTAATCTTATGTTAAATAAAATTTTTTTAACATAAATGAATCGAAACAGCAACATATGAAATGTGTTCATAAAAAAAAGATATTAGTGCACATTATCACAAGGGATAAATGCAAAATATAAAACAAATGTTTTAAAACAAAAAATTTAAATCATACTTATACTAAAAATATATATCATGATAATAAAAAGGAAATACCAATAAAAATATGGCGGTTTCTTATACAAACATTTTACAACTCAAAGAGTGATATGTAGATAAACTATTTGCTTAAGTACTCCGATAAATGACATCTTTCAAAACTTTGTACTTCTATATTTATAATGTACTTTTGTTTTAATTGAGATCCAGTTCATAATATCTTTTAGATTTTCCGTTCTATGTCTGATATGAACGATTTGATGAATACCGCCAAATAGTTCATTTGAAGCGCCTAAAATCAACTGAATATCCTAATTGTCATTAAAAAGAATAAAAGACCTTGGATACTGAATAATGACCTATATCGGTTCCTGTCGTTGTGTATTGAGACTATTTATTTTGTGCATTATTGGATGCTTCTGTTACTAATACATTAGAGTAGGCTATTTAGCGGCTAACTTACCCAATTTAGGCGGTCATTTAAATATACATAGTGGTCTGTTAAAATTACTTATCTACTAGAAAACTTCATTGTTATTTCTATAATCCTAAGCTATCACGTGTGGGCTTATTTGGCGTGCCATTGGTGTAATTTAAAATTACTAATTAATATTTATGGTGTATCTGTTTTCGATTGTCATATATTAATGGGTCTATGATTAGTTTCTCCACTGTTTACGTCAAACTCATCAAGTTAATACCTACTTCATAGTCTTTCGGACTTGAGAATGTGTTATTATCATCGTAGACAGTTCTTATCGCACTGCTAATTGCATAGAGCTACTCATCTATAATCATTAAAAGAATCTACACTATTTATAAATCTGATTAATTATTATCATTGGGGTTTGTGAATATAAATTATGCGCTCTGGTTGAACATATATTATATTGTATTCCTGTTGGATTCAGTGCGTGGACTCTGTGTCGTAACGAGTTCTTCAAATAAACATTGTATTACTGTATTTATAAAATTATCCTCACTAGCATTTCATGTATTCCAATCTAGCTAGGAGGGTTAGTTCTATTTTATTACATATTTGATTAATTACCTTCTAGGCATTCCAATAATGCGTCTTGTAAATCAGTATACCCATAATGGAATAGATAATGAAAGAAGTATTTGGACTTTGTCCAACAACGTTAATAAGATTTGGCTGTGGAGAGTAAGGAGCGAATTGTTCTTGGGCTGGAGGATGCCTGACATTGACTTCTTGTGATTCATTATTCTTGTTAATTATAGGTTCTAATGAATGAACTCCAACACAGTTTACTGAAGGAATGTTGTAACTTTTGTTCCTCGGTTCCAGTCAAATTTATACCTCTATAATTTTTTATTTTATTAATAACTTTCATGGTCAAATCTATACCTCAATCATTTTTTATTTTATAGATAACTTGCATAGTCAAACTTACATGATACCTTTATCATTTTTTTATTTTATAGGTAACTTCCATGGTCAAATCTATACCTCTATCATTTTTTATTTTAAGTATAGATAACTTTCAAGGTCAAATCTATACCTCAATCATTTTTTATTTTATACCGATTTATTTAATTTAGACTAATTTTTATTCATGACTAATTTAAGAAAAAAAGTAAAGGCGATTAAATAATAATTAAATATAAAGTATGTATATTATATATATATATAAGATTATTAATTATATATATTATAATTAATTATATATTATATATATTTATATAATTATAATATTAATATATATATATATACGTATACTATACTATATATATTAATATATTAATCATATATATATATATTAATATATATATATAATAATATATATATATATTAAAAATATATATATATAATATATATATATATATATATATAGTATTAAAGGTTTTCTAATGCAAGGAATATGTAGAATAGATGAATATGAGATAGATATATTATATACTATATATAATATATATATAGATATATATGATAAGATAATATATATAATAAGAGTATATAAGGATCGCAAAAAAAATTTTAGAGAGAGTTTTAAAAGACCGCTCAGACTCTTCTTAAAATTTGGTAAAAGAAAGAATTGTGAATAAAAAGACCACTTTAAGAAACACTAAACAGGGAAAATCAAATATTAAAAATTGTAAACAAGTACGGTTACGTTTTCAGAGAACCTAAGAAGTAGACGCAAATGTACTTCCATGACGAGTATCAAGAACTGGCCAATGGATTAATTTTAAATTTAACTACTATTGATGAAAATTTTAAATAAAATTAAATATGAAGATAATAAAAAATTGAAAGCCAAATATAGGATTAATGAAGTGTGAAACGCAATATTATTCAAATTGAATTATATTGATGATAAATATTTATTTTTTCCCAGTATATGAAACTTTCTTGTTATTAGATTCAAAATTAAAGGTGAGGTATTAGAAGAGGAAATGACCCAAATGATGCCGTTTTTAGACATCTTTCACAAAATGAGCACATCATTAATTGGGAAGGCAACTGAGTTGTGAATGGAAAAGAATTCTAAGGATCTATTCAAAATTTTTTTCACAATTTTGATATTTTTCTAAAAATTTTTTTTTTTTTCGCAAGTTTTTTTTTTATTCACAAATTTTTCAAATTTTATTGCTTGAGGTGTTTTCTTTAATTGTGATCTACCTTACAAATCAAATTTTCAATATAATGAAAAAAATAAAATATTTATCATCAAATAATTGTTATATATTTTTAAGAGCTATTTTTTTTTGTTTCTTGCCTATCCTTTTTTTCTGTTAAGGTCTTGCTTATCATTTTTTATTATTTCATAATAGAATTTTATTATTAAAATAAACTAATTAAAAATTAATTTTAACCATGCATTGTGAAATGCATGAGTGAAAGACAATTAAAAAATAAATATGTATAAACTTAAATAAGTAATATAATAAGAGAGATATAAAAAAATATAAACTGTTTTAATATTTATAAATATATAATATAAGAATTTCACCTGTTATAAGTTCACTTAGTGGGTAATTTAATAAAAATTGTTTCTTATTACTTAATATATATAATATATAATATTATAATATTATAATTATATAATATAATATAAATATAAATAATTATAATGTAATATAATATATATTAATAATAATATAATAATATATTACATAATAATATTATTTAATTAATATATTAATAAATAATATATATAATAAATAAAAATAATAATAAATAAAATAATAAAAATAAATAATAATATAAATAATAAATATAAATAATATAATATATATATAAAAATATTAAAAATATATAATAAATAATAAAGTAAATTAATAAGATAATAAAGATTATAATATATAATAAAAATATATAATATAAAAATATAATAAATAAAAAAATAAATAAAAAATAATATATAGATATTACATAGATATATATATATAAAAATAAAACAAGATAAATAAATATATACATAAAAATAAATAAAAATAAAACAATAAATAAAATAATATATAAATAAAAGAATAAGAAAGATAATTAAAAAATATATATATAAAAATCTATAGAGATATATATAAATATATTATAATATATAAATAAAATAGTGATAATAGAAAGATATAATAATAATATAATAAATAAATATACTTAAATATAACATATATAAAATAAAGGATAATATATTAATATATATTAATAGTAAATGTTACAAAAACGTCTTATTAAAATTAATAAAATAAAAATCATCAAAAAAAAAAAACAAATTACAATATATCAAACATTATTAATAAATAATAAAAATAAATAATATAATATAAAAATATAAATAAATACTATAATAAATTATAATAAAACATCTAAAAAAAAAATAATATAATATATATAATTAAATATTATAAATATAAATAATATTATATATATATATAATATAATAATTAATATTATATATATATATATATATATATATTATTATATATAATATTTATTATCATATAATATTATAATAATATATATATATATATTTTTTATATTCAGTATGTCATGTGAATAATGATAATGTCTATAATGTATAAAAGATTTTCTCGGATGATGAGGAAAGTTCAATATCATTATATCAAAGAAATTCCAAATTTCTACAGTATTAAATCATTGTTTTGATCATTTCATTCATCGATACTATAACTGTGAGCAAAGTATATAGTAACCCTCTACTAAGACATTAACATATTAATGTTCTATTTATTACTCCCTCTTATTAGTCTATATACAATATTATAATAGACATTAAGTTATTGAGTTAATTTATTATTTTAATAAAACACTTACACATTGCAAATAACTTTCCATCTTCATGTTTTGTTCACCAATGTTATTTGGTTATTAATTAGCATCTATACCTGGTTTGAATATGACATTAAATTTATTTTTACTAGAATTTTATATACAAGAGAGAGAAATAGGAAAGACTTTAATATAAAGTATAAATGCCTCAATTGACTTCTTAAGTCTGTCACACATGTTGATAATCATAAACTATTTAGTGGAGTGTAACTTGCGACTTAAAATCCAGATAACCTAATTTTAAAGTATGTGCGACCAGTAATCCCAAACCTAAAACTTAATACCTTTAACTTGGACTAACCTTTATCATAACTCTAAGTTCTAACGTTTACCTTTCCCCACCCTATACCTATATCTCAATATACCATAAAATTTAACGTTAATCTCCTTTATATGTGAACTCTATAGCCTAACACTGAATCCAAATTAATACACTAAACGATTATTATATTTAATTACAAACCTAACCTAAGGTAAATCAAATTTCAAATTTAAAAATAATTGTATAAATTTGTAAATTTGTTTATCCTCACGCAAGTGAGTTTAATTGAATTATGAATCTACACTCATCTTACTGTGTTGCTATCATATAATTAAATTTCTCTCTTTGTTAGACCGTTTTAGTATGTTGTTCATGCTCTGTGATATGTGTAGATGTTTGTGCTGAGTATATAGCTTAGTATAGTAAGTATTAGCCTGGTATATGTTGTAACAATGTATTTTGTGGTGATCGGATACTGTAGACGCCTCGTTGAACATTTTTTAATTTGAAGCAGAAATAAGTTAATAATTGAAATAAAATTGATTTCTTTAAAAAATACTTAAGAGCTTAATAAATTAAGAAATAAATAAAGAAAAGAATTAAAAATTTATCGATCTTTCACCAAATACGTGTACAATACTTGCAATGTAGATTCTTGTTGATCTTATACTAGCTTTAGGTTATCATTTATGAGAGTAGTATATAATTTATTTATACTTATTATTCTATAATTTATTTAATAAAATATCTATTTTATCTTTATAATAGTGAAACGTATAAAGTAAAATAAATTAATATACAAATGAACACAAAACTAAATTATATATAATAAAATTAGTAATATACCGCTATATATATGTAATTTATATTATTGGTATTATAATAATTTTTTGCAGAATATAAATATATATAATATATATAGTAGTATTATTATAATTATATATTACCATGAATAGATTTTATAACAAATTTTGATGTTGAGATAGATGCAATTGGAAATGTTGGCTTGTATGTGGTTGTGTGTGTGTGTGTATATTATATATATATTGTGTTTTATGTATATATTATATTGTGTTGATATTAGAGGACTATACTAGGACCTTGAAGTGTTAGACGCCGATTATTTCGCGTCAAATAACTTATGAAGTAGATATTGTGTGAAAATAAAGAGGTAGAGATTTATAAGGATTAGAAGAGTTTTAATAGGAATTTAAACACAAATGTGTATTTATTTAAATTTTTATATATCTCTATATTTCACAAAATTGTGTCACTTGAAGGATATTATGGGTTGTTTTGAGGTTTACTCTATATTATTAAGAATTCCTTTTGTTATTTTATTTTGTTTGATGATAAATTTATTTTCAAATTGATCAAATATATTTTTAGTCTGGTTATTTAGATCTTGATTTTATAATTATAGTTTTTTCTTTTCTACAAAGTATATATGGCTTGATAATTTTTTATTATTATTTATTTTATTCGAATATGTATCTGCAGTGTTAATCGGAGTTGTATTTATATTATAATATTTATCTATAAGTATATACATCAATGACAGCTTAATACTAATATCTATTATAGTTCTGTAGTGTAAAGGAGTGTTTAGTCGTTATAAGTTAAAGAACTCGTGCTAATCTCCTCGAAAGTACTCGGATGTAAGGATACGGAGCCGGTTATCGGATGGAATCACCGCGGACTCCCTCTCGCAATTCCCGCGCGTGCAGAAGATGTACGAAGGACCATAGATGTGAAAAAAAGAAGAATAAATGTCGAGTAGAGAAATGGTTGAGAACAGTAAGAGGGAAGATAGGAGATAGGCATACAGTGAGATAAGATGGTTGAAGTTGGACATATTGTGGATTTTGAGGGATAAATTCAGAGTCTATATATATGTGTAACGATTACACGAGTTGGAAGGTCACGTCGCAGGGTGGCACTAGGTCTCAATTATTTACAATAGTGTGTCAAACTCGCGAATACAATAGAGTATCTCGATATAGTTTATATGAGATGTTTTTATTATTTGATATTTAAATTTATTATTTCTAACTTGTGAATTTGTATAGGCATGAGGTTTCTTATATTTTTCATAAGTTTTAATTGATTATCTTTTTTATTTAGATTTATATATATATTTTTGTGAATGGTTATTTCAGTATTGTGTTTATGGTATGCCTCTCTCACTCTTTTGATTTATTTCTTTATTTTGAGCAGTTTTTTTTTTGCCTTAACCTGAGGGATTAATTTTTTTGATATTTTTATATTTTGTTTTTTATTGTATATATAGTTTTATATATATATTTCTATTACAATGTATATATATAGTTTTTTCTTAATAAAATGTTTTTTTCATTTTCATTATTAGCCAAGGTATAACGTACAAAAATTTGCGCAACTAATACTCACATCACCCACTTAGATAAGCAGATAGAATACATAAAAATACAGAGCGGAGCGATAGCACACTCGCCTCCACACAAGCATCAATCGATCTATTGAGGAAACAATAGCAATGGTGACAATCGTGGAAATTGTACGAGTGCTCAATTGAGTCTATGATTCAGTTGTAATCCTTTCCGGACGTATCATTGTTGGTAAAAGCAACACTATACAAAACGAGATGTGTGCACTTGAGTATACACTGATCAGTTTCGAATATAAGTTGAGCGGAAACACGTAGCGAAGAGTTACTCGATCCCACTCTCTCAGAGCGGATACTTGAACATTCCCGATGACTGAACTGATGAATATATAGACTAACGACTCTCTGCGACACAGCGCCTTAACATGAATAAACAGTGCTTACGTTATACATAATGTCGCACTGTAACTCAACTCTGTAGAAGAGAAAACGTAAGAGTGAGCATAACAAATAACAGTAACCTGGTGTACACAACTTTGTCAGAGTGCACATAGTGGCATCTAAAGCGTAAAGACAATGTTAATTTATAGTGAAACATAGGTAAATAAGTTGATTAAGACTTAAAAGAGTATGTATCACAAACATTGAGGTGTTTAAATAATATGATTTTAGCAGATCAACGAATATACTCATAAGACGTAATAAGATAGTATTCAACATCTACATAAGCTGAGACTATAGAAGGCGTAACAATGAATTAAGAAATAAGTGCTACAAGACAAACCTAACGGGCACACTAGGTACACACGAATAACTGTTAACATTAACAAAGGTTCACACGTGCTATATCAAGCTACCATAAAGTAACTAACAGTTGGCATGAGACCAACCAGAACACGTATTGCCATCTTAGCTTGTTAGCGTATCTCCAACATATTAACGTTAATCTTACGCAGGCGTGATCACAGATAATCATATTAGCAGAAACATGTATCTAACCCTCTGTCTCGCTATGACTCGTCAGCGTAGCACGCCAGGCACAGAAAGTACTAAGCGTCCCGTATAAATTTAGTATGTGCTGCGAATTTAATAATATAGTAATATTTAATCAATTAATTTTCTATGATCCTTTTATCCGTAAAAAATTATATCTATTAATTCCCTATATAAATATTTTAATTGCAAAACGGTAACGAAGGTGTTTGGGCCTCCGAAGAAGCGCTCAAAGGCGATAAAAGAACTCGAGCGAGAGGGAGTTATGGCGCAGATGACGAGTAAGCAGAGGGAGAGAAATAAATGTTCTTTGAAATAAAAGAATAATCAATTCAGTTAAAGTAAATAAGGTTACCGAAGTTAAAAAAAGCAAGAGTGGAGAATCGGGAGGGTGGAATTGTCAGGGTAAATCTACATCTCAACCCGGTCCTCCCCAGCGCATCCACCATGCATTAATGAAGTCTAACGAATAGAAGTTGATTCAAGATCAATAATCGAGTACGCATTTCGGATTCAAGAGGCATAGAGTACAGGAAAAATAAAGAGTGTTACAGGTATATCACCATAACACGCTATATGCTAAATGAAAGAGAGGCTCACAGCACCTATGATCTTTACACAGGAAGGGTATAAATAAGTCCGTAGACATCGCAAGAGCAGAGATTAGCGCGAGAGACTCCAAGAATGTAAATGATACACCATCCCGATGAAGGATTGTACCACGCCAGCCACGGCATCGTCACACAGGGAAGGTAAGGAGCCGAAGAGACCCGAGCGAGACTGCGCGACATATGACCTAAGACCAAACAAAAGAGAAGATATTCACCAGTCTATAAGGGAGCAGCGCTTACCACGAATTATAATTACTCCGCTAACTAATTAACAAAGATATTCTCCTTTATATGAACTTACAAACAGTACTCGCCACAGACGATACTCTTAAACTACACCTTATCTAACACACATATATACAAGAACAATATAATACTACAATACATAATATAGTATAAATAAAGTAATCATAAAACACATATATAGAATTATAAACATACAGAGACAATGATCAGTATCATTTCGGATAAATACCATAGCTCAAATAAAGAGTTCTAGATTATTTCCGTATAGCTTCAGCGTATGATATTTGTTCAAAACAATAAGACCTGAATTGTTTTCAGATGATGTGAGTAAAAGCTAAATCTATTTACATTAGGGTATAGAGAACTCACGGGATGTCACCATATAATGATTAACAATCTCCGGTACAGTAGTAGAAGAACATGTTATAAAACAATCAACCTTGTACACAACTAATAATTGTATATAAACATTCGAATAAAGTTCCACAGTGACTTATCTACAGTAATAAGTGAGACATAACATTACATGTCGACAAACGTAACCATATATCGTTACTCTCTTATATACATAGTTATCTCGTCTTAACAGATAATTATAACGTCAACAATTATTTAAATTGACCACACTAAATTGGAGTATTTTAGCAAAAAAAAATTTAAGTGCATATACCTTGATTACCGATTATCATGGACTAGACTCAAACGGAGATATATCTAATTTATATATTAGGTTCAGTATATACAATAAGTTTCTAATCATATTGAGTGCATATATAGCTCTCAATAATATTTAACATAAGATTATTACAATGACGTCGTTATGCCTTAATGTTATATAATATATCAGTAATCCCCTCAACTAATAATAGAATTGCTATAACATTAACAAGTTTTAGTCCAGAAGTCATAACATATTAAAAATATAGGCTAATGTTTATCTCAATATCAGTACATAACATATAAAATTATGTATTCTGAGATAATAAGTAACAATTTCTCCGAGATATAGTAAATGATGTAATAAGTTTAACCGTAAATATAAAAATAACGCAGTAAATCAAGTCAGGATCAGTTAAATCGAAACATGCCAACAGTAGCGCCCATCTGACAACGCGATACCATCGCGAATATACCTTACTCTCATAATCATCTAATGATTCAGATCACTAATATCTGATAGTCCAATATTCGGAATAGAACATAGTACAATAAAATATTGTCGATATAATTATTTATAACTAACTCAGAGACGAAATATAATCTCCATATAACGATAAAACATATAAGGTGTTTCACAATTAATGGTAAGCGAATCATAGCGTGACTAGATCGTATATAAATGTAATGTGTACTAAATTACTAACATAGACCTTAACACACCTTACGCACGAATAAATATAACTCTAAGCGATATAAGCTGAGGGCTATATTTACGATATAGTACAATCAGTAAGAGTACCATGCATCAGAGTGACAAATAACGTAACCTATTCATCACTTTCTCAAGCATATATATCTCTAATAACATATCATTGTTAATTTTATCATTAACACTATTGATTTATCCGTTTATGTTTACGAGAGTATACATTTACGGATAATAACATAGCACAAGAAGATGAGATATCTATATTTTACTTATACTTATATCACTCAAGCGTTACCATACATATCCTCTTAATTATGAAGCTCAATGTATTACAAATTTAGAGGTGTAGAGTAAGACATATTTAACATAGAATGATATGAACTAAGAAAATATGTACAACGGACAAACCGCTGAGATACCAGACAATCAATACTACAGAAGCTCACGTGGTGTATCCCAATATAGTCAAAAGTCCACACTAAGACACTAGTAGTAAGTGATCTAACTTGCATCGAGGACTCAATGAACTCGATAGTAAGAACCAATAAAAGTTCTGTTCTTAATTCCATACATACATTGATACGTCTAACCATATTACAGAGATATAATTATATTACATTGAAACTCCTGAGTACTTTTTAACATATAAAAATCTATCCTCGCTCCATACTACAGTTGATCATGATAGTTTAATTCATACAGACCTATACGGGAATCACCTGTATAGAACATTAGTCATAATAGTATTTATCCAGACACTAAAAATAAGTTCTTATTAATTAAAAATATCATAGTGAAAATTATGTAATAGAGATAGTTACTGATTTTTGAAGCAGTAAATATACAAGTTAAAATATTGATCAGTAAAATTATAATACGTCACAAAAACCCCTCCCCACCACTCCCTCCATGACCTTTTGAATATCTATGATTACTATAATTGATTCATGTGCGAGCGTATATTCGAGAGATTAATAATTACATTATCGGATAGCATTAAAAAGGGAGTAAAATATAAAGTTCTTTAATATAGCATACCAGTCTCAGAATTATATTGCTAATAAGTAGAGTAACAACGATTTGGTGATATAATAAACTGACAATGTAAGCAATTAACATGAAACTGAGAAAAGTATAGATAGTGCAAACGACAAGCCAGGTAACACAAACAATTAAGACACGATGAAAGTACTAACATTATCAGACTTCATCACTTAACAACAGTAAAAGTACCTATCAAACTTCGTACAAACGAACACTGTTCACGACTTTTTCAAAGCATATCTCTAACATAACAATGTTAATTTTACATTAACATCGTAATAGTTAACAAAAAATATTAGCATAACCCTGTCTAATCATTCAATACTGACAACGGAATATAATGCTACGCAACAAATTTTTTTATACATCAACGATATCGGTAATATTTGAGGATAAATTTACATAACCTCGGTCTAAAATATTCATGGAATCCCCAACGAATGAGATAGACAAACACTAACAAGGAGTTTATAACCAAAACGATAACATTAAAAGAGAATAAAAAGTTTGTATCCTGAACAGTACGTAAAAGGCAAAACAACAACACAGTAATATGAAACAAACTTAGACAAAGGACATACAAAAGTTTGTAGACCAACGGATGACATAAAATACGTAGTGTCATTTGAATAAAAGGGAAATAACTAGTAAAGGTAATCTCAATATCATAAACAGTAAAGCAGTAATTTAGTAAATCAAACCTCCCACCCTACCCACCCCATTCTCCTCCACCCTCCCTTCTATGATCTATTGTCCTATTGATCTATTGATTCCAGTCATATTTAGAGTGTCATTTTAGATAAACATAACAAAAAATAAAGTGTTTTATATACAGACCAACGAAAGTAATGACATACACGATAGCATAGATATTCACATCAAATAAAGCTAGAAGCATATCATAGCATGAACTAGAATAAATCTACGAACGACAAAGACTAACATACCTACGCAACGAGAGTGTAAGAAACCGTCAACATTAACAAAGTGCCATAACATAAAACCGACCAGAAATAATATAATTGTTATTATTAGTACACTAAGACGAACATTTACGTAATTATTACTTATTATTTATTATTATATTATTATTATTATTATTTTTATTATTATTATGATGTATTATTAATTCGATTATTATTATTAATTATTTTAATAATCATAACAGAAGTTTTACAGACGCGTAGAGATCTGACATACATTAAGCGTGATTAAACAGTCAGACATTAACAAAGTACACTGATTAATATCAGTAAAGTTAACTACCAAAGGCAACACAGAAAAGGCGTAACCAAACTTGTCTTACACCCGGCAAAGAACCCTAACTAACCATACTTCGGCGAGTTATTGAGGCAGCCATTATGACACACAGCTGTTCAGTTAGGCTTACACGGTAGGCTTATCATTAGGGTTACTTACATGTCTATACAAAAGCTTTCACGATTGCTCCCCTCACATCAACATATGCTCAATCTTCACTACATACAGTAAAAAGCGAACAATTTATCAAGCGACGAGCACCGCAACATAATGAGATCCCCCCCCCCAGAAGAGAGGATTGAAAGACCACATCTCGGAGGGGAAGTGTTTAACCAAAGGGAGGGGGTGTAAGCGTTACATAAGGGGGTCCCAGCCCTAGTGGGGCATAGGGGACCTTAACGCGGCGTGTACACCCCACCTTCTTGGTAACCGCACAGCGAGGCAGATGGATGCTGTCAACAGTGCAATCGTTGACATGGACGGGAGGGGAGGGATCGTCCATGTAGTAGCGGACTCGTCGGCTGAAAAATTGTAGGCTCGTTAGGTATATCGTATAGTAAAGACTGAGCATAGGTAGTATGGATTGAGAGGGAGCACGATACTGAAAGCTTTTGTATAAACATGAAGAGGTAACCCTAATGGATAAGCCATTGACGCGTAAGGAGAGAGAGATGTAGCACTAAAGGACTGAACTGATCTGATGAGTGGTCAATATGGAGGCTCAGAAACCTCGGGACGGCAGATATAGATTGGTGTAGATTCATTTGCCGGGGTAGAACAAGTTGGTTACTTTTTTGTGATGCCTTGGTAGTTACTTTGACTGATATTAAGTCAGTGCAGTACAGGTTGTTAATGTATAGACGTGTGTATAATTCATGAGTGAAAGGGGATATGATTAAAGTTTAGGATTTTTAAAAACTTTGTGATGATTATTAAATAATAATTAATAATAATGAAGTGTAATAATACTAATAATAATAATATAATAATAATAATAATAATAAAGTGAATGAAATAATAATAATTAATCAGATAATAATAATAATAATGTTCGTAGTAAGTAAGTAAGTAAAATGAAGTAAAATGTAAAGTTGTATGTTATGGAACCGTTGTTAATGTTGACGGTTTATTTCGTGCGTAAGTTATGTTTAGGTGTGTGAGTGCGGTTGATAGATTCATAGGGATGGTCTTAGTTGTGCAATGAGTATGATATGTTAGCTTTATTTGATGTGAAAACAGTGTATGTAGTATAAGGAGGTAGAAATAAAGGTGATTCGATTAGTTGGGTCATAG